>VSMD01058964.1:0-149456 GCA_008750895.1 Mirza zaza
CCCCCCCAAAAAAACAAAACAAACAAACAAACAAAATACAAAAAAGAAGTACTCCCTGATGACTCTGGAGACTGAATAAAAGCAAAGACACTTTGAGAAGAAGTCAAAAGTTGGAGGAAAGCAGCCAGCAAAGAGTGTCTTGCCTGTCTGTTTATTTATATATTTATTTTGCAGCTCCAGCCAGAGATCAGACACAGTCACAGCAGCAGGTAAAACTGATAGAAAAACACATTCTCCTTCTAGCTGCAGAGCCAGGAAAAGGAGCCTGGGGCAATCAGAGAGTGACTAGAGGACCATGGAAGGGAAAAAGCTAAAGAAGCAAACTGTAATTCTGTGTACAAACAAGCATGATTCTGGCTGACTTCTGAACCATGAATGTACAAGGTAAACTGAACGCAGAAGGAGCTACAGTTTAAGGAACTGATCCAAGACTGAGGCCACTGTCCACTGCAGGTGTGACGGGCTACAATTTGAGTCCAAGTAAATTGACTGTTAATAAAATACCAACATTTTTCAGAGCAATGCAAAATATCTAGAATCTCCACAACATAACTTTCATCATGTCCAGGATACAATCTAAAAGGTTGATGAAGAGTAAGAAAAACATGACCCAACTCTTAGGCGAAAAACTCAGTGGAGGAAAATCTCAGTGAATTTTAACCATGCAATCTGAAAAAAGGCAAAGGAAAATCTCAGTGAATTTTAACCATGCAATCTGAAAAAAGAGAGAAAAAAATTGAGAGATAAACAGACTTTGAAGACCTGTAGAGTGATTTCAAAAAGTCTAACATATAAGTAATTGAAGTTTCAGGAAAAAAGGAGACAGACTGGGGGAAAATAAATTAGAAAAAATAATCGTCTACAACTTCCCTCATCAAATGTTGGCCTTGAAGAATTTGAAAGCTATTTGAAAACAACCTAGTACACATCTGTATATTTCACAAATGAGAAAACTGTGGTCCAAAGAGGTTGAGTGACCTTTCATAAGTACTAGAGGTGGCAGAGGTGGGATTCCTGATAGTCATGAGTCACCTAACAATGGGGACACATTCTGAGAAATGCGCTGTTAGGTCATTTCCTCACACTGTGTGAAGATCACAGAATGTACTTACACAAACCTAGATGGTATAGCCTACTACACACCTAGGCTCTATGGTGTAGCCTATTGCTTCTAGGCTACAAACCTGTACAGCACATTACCATACTGAATGTTGTAGGCAATTGTAACACAATGGTAAGCATTTGTATATATCTAAACACATTTCGCATAGAAATGATTATTTGATTTTATAATCTTATGGGACTACCATTGTATATATAGTTTTTCATTTATTGAAATGCTTAAGACAAAATTTAGGCCCACTCGTTCCTAACATAATCTATTAGTAAAAACAGTATTTTCCCTTCTTCTTAAAATAAGAAAAGATAAGTTAATTAGAGAGGCATTGTGATATTAAATATTTGTGATACAGTCATACATTTTTGCTCAGTAATCCCACATTTAGGTATGTATCTAAGGAGATCTGTCAAATAAAGAAAAAAGTCATAAATGTAAAGATTTCCATGCACAATTATCTATGAGGGAAAATGCTAAGTAGCTTAATGATTCACTAGTAAATGACTCATTGAGCATCTATGATGTAGCAGTCCCGCTACACCCTAAGTGTTGGGGATGCAGTAGTGAACAAAATCCCTGCTTTTATGGAGTTTATATTCTAGCAGGAGAAGATTAAAAATAAAGTACTATATGTTATACCAGAGAGTGAAAAGTGCTATAGGGAAAAATAAAGTGTGCAAAGGAGAAGAAGGGTACCAGGGGTTGTAATTTTAAATAGACTGGCCACAAAAGGCCCCACTGAGAAAGTGAACAGAATCCTGAAGGAAATAAGGAAATAAACTAGAAAGATAAGTAGGGGAAGAATATTCTGGACTAGCAGTCAAGGACGAAGGCACTGAGGAAGGAGTATGACTAAGATGTGGAGGGCACATGCAGGAGGCCAGTGTGGGGAGAATAGAGCTAGGAAGCCCAGAGGGACGAAGTGGGGTGGGAGAGGAGCAGGCAGCCACACCACAGGGTCCTGGAGGCCATTTTAAGGCCCTGGGTTTTTACCCTGAGTGAGGTAGGAAGTCACTGCAGGACTCAGAAGAAAACCTAAATGACTTGCTTTCAGTCTTAACAGGCTCACTGGCTCCTCTGCTGAGAACAGACAGAAGAGGAACAAGGATGGGGACAGCAAGGCCAGCTGGGAGATGACTGCAATTATTCAAGCCAGAGATGGTGGGGCAGCAAAAGACACGGTGAGAAGTGATCAGAGCCTGGTACTCTCCAAAGGCTGGGCTCACAGAATCAATGACGGATTAGGCATGGGATGAGGCATGAGAAGGATAAAGGACAATGACGAGGTCTTAGCCTGAGCACCTGGAAGGATGCAGTTAGGCTTGGGGGTTGCGATGAAGTTCATGGCTCCAGTGTGAGGTATGGTAAGTTAGAGGTTATGTTTATTAGGCTATCAGTCTTATAAATGGAGATGTCACGTAAGCAGGTGGACAGAGTATTCTGAAGTTCAGGGATATTCTGTGTTAGGGATATAAATTTGGTGTCATCAACATCCAGATGACATATAAAGCCATAAGACCAATGAAATTACTTGGGAAATGAATATAAATAAGAGAGGAGATTCAAGAAATAAACTCTAAGGTAATTCTAACATTTAATGTTTAAATAAATCAGATTACCAAAAAAAATCCATGAAATATTATCAACTACTAAAAAGGAGATTTACATCAACTATGTAGATAAAAAATTACAATACATTAATTTTTAAAAACAGGCTATATATGTATATACTAAAATGATAACTATAAAATAAAGTATGGGATAGAATAAAATCTAAAAAACTATCAGTTGACATGTTTTAACAGAGGAAATTAGCATCATATTTCTTTAGTGTTTCCTGTTGTTGAGTAACAATAAAACCCAGATGGGAAAAAGGTAATGAAGTTCACAAAAATATAATGAATTTTTCAGTAAAAAGAACCTAGACAGGGCAAAGACAATTACAAATAGCACAGCAGTCTATGTCTTCCAAGAG
The DNA here is from genome assembly GCA_008750895.1 of Mirza zaza. NCBI lineage: Eukaryota > Metazoa > Chordata > Mammalia > Primates > Cheirogaleidae > Mirza > Mirza zaza. Next base: position 3,093 of record VSMD01058964.1, read on the forward strand.
TTCAAGAAGAATACCCATCAAAATCGTACTGAGTTTTCATTTTTATAATTTCTGTACACTTTAAAAGCAGTGTTTATTACATCAAGTGTAGAAGTAACAAAAAGCACTTGTAATGACATTAAAAGTCACCAGGAATGCCATCACCCAAAGATAACCATCACTAACCTTTGAACATTTTCTGCTATGCCTCCCCATATACTACCAGATGTTATTTATACTTTGCTTACTATATTTTTATTAAACAAAATTGCATCACACATATATGTACTTAGCAGTCTGTTTTACTTTCCTATTGTGTCTGTTCTAATTTCCTCAAGAAATTACATATCCTTGTAAAACGTGGGTTGTAATGGTTACATAGATGTATACTGTTGTTCTTGTTTGTCTTTTAATAAATTTTATGGTGTATATTTGAGCTTTACAATATGATGCTACAGGATACATACGGATAGGAAAATGCTTACTATAGTGAAGCAGATTAACCTATCTATCATCTCACACAGTTAGTTTTGTGTGAGTGTGACAAGAGCAGCTAAAATCTATTATTAATACTTATTTAACAAAAGTTTCTAATATAATTTTGTTAACTACAGTCCTCATGTACACTAGATCTCTAGACTTTTTCATCCTATATTGTTCTTACTTCTTACTGTTGAGAAGACTCTCTCAGGACTCAGCTAACTGGGCCATTTTTGGCAGTACAGAACTCTTGATTAAAGTCCCATCATGTTACCAAGACATACAGATGATTCAAGCAAAGGTGAATTTGAAGAATTAAATTCTTTAGATTGACGCTAAAATACTGTGTCATCAGAGGATAACTAGCCATTCCTCCATCTGCTTTATCTCTGCCACTTGAATTTAGGATCACCCTTGATAGCTAACATTTCCAAAGCTTCAAGAAATTAGCCTTAAAATTTTGAAGAGGAAAATCTCTAGACTCTTCTACATTCTGAATTTTTACATTGTTAAAGATGATTAAGGGAAAAATGGGCAAAAGATGCTAAATAACCACTTCATAGAATAGAAAATGGAAATATCCATAAACATACAAGGAGATATTCAACTTCATCAGGAAAATGCACCATTATGTCACCCTCATCAGGCAGGCACATCTAATAATGTGAAATATAGCTCAGTTTTTAGGGAAACAAGAATTCCAATAAACTGCTCATAGGAGTTTAATAAAAATAAACACAAGATATATAAAAGGGTAATGCACAAAAATAAATGACAATGACCAATAGACATATGAAAAGATAGCCACCCTCACTCAATTACAAAAACTGACATCAAAAGATTATGTCACTTTCCACATGCAACATTTACAAAAAATTTTAAATTTTGATAAATTCCAATGCTGATAAGAGTGAGGAAAAAACAGGTATTCTGCTAAACTGGTATAATCTTTGAAATGCAATTTATTAGTATTAAGGAAACTGTTAAAATGCCTAATTCCTTGTGGTCCTTACTAGTTATATATCCTCCTAGAAATTTACCAACAGATATACTGGCATTTTTTAAAAAGAAGGTTTATTGCAGCATTGTTTGAAATTACAAAAAAGACAAGAAACAAATACTTACTGGAAGGATACAATGGAATTCTATAATCTTGTTAAAATGAGGCAGATTTGTTGTGTTTCAAGACATAATGGTAAATGTAAAATGTAAGATAAACAAGTATAATAATCCATTTGTGTATGTACTTGAAAAAATTTTTAAAGAGTAGTGAGAAATTGTTAATTGTCTAATCTTCTAGGTTAAGAAGACTTAATTTGCACTTCATATATTTTTCTGTACTGTTTTAAGTTTGCTTTATATTTATTTTAAAGGTAAATAGCATTTAAATGCTTTCAATGAGTTATTTACTAACATGGGAAAATGCTCAGAAGCAAGAGATAATGCAATGTATATATGATCACTATTTATTTTATATATACATATAAATTTCTGCCATATAAAAGAAGTTGAAAATGTACTAAGAGGTCAAACATGTTTATTGCCAGGTGATAGAATTATGGCTTACTTTCATATTCTTTTTTACGTTTGTCTATATTTTTCAACATCTTAAAATAAGAGTGCAAACTTTTAATACCTGAAAGATGGTCTTACCAATAACCTATCTTACAGAAAAAAATAACTATCAAACAGAAAAAGAAATAAATTTATAACACATAATTGTCCCCTTTAAAGAAAAAATTCACAACATAACTATCCCTTTTGTTTTGTTTAATTAAAATACCTGTGGTCTAACTCGTGATCTCTAAGAGTTTTTTCATAGTCTTTTAAAAATCAAAAATAAGTATTTTTAAAAATAGAAATGAACAAGATGGTCTCTATCCCAGGTAAGAGTCAAAACCTCAAGGACACAAAATTCTAACATGGAAAGCCCTGAGACAGCTACAGTTTACCTAATTCCACGGAGCTCTTCCAGCAAAGGATGGCATTATGACCGAGAGAAGGGAGAGAACAGTAGGTGGAATAAAAATAAAATGCCATTTCAGTCCCTGGTCAGGTAGAAAAAGGATGACATTCAAGTCAATGAGAACACCAAAAGACAGGAAACTATGCAACTGGGTGAAAAGACTCCCAGAAAGGTGTTACCAACATTAAATAAATACAGCTGAGAGAATTTGAAAGCCACCAAAAAAAGAAATTGCTTCTGCCTGTGCCTGGAGACACCATGGCACTCCTCTATTTCCTCATCTATATAATGACAATCATAATGACACTCTGTCTCATGTTGGGAACGACTTCTAAATCACTGGCATCTTGAGAGCAACTGGAACGGGACAGAGATAGGGAAGGACAGCATGCAGAGTGGTATGCGGGCAGAAGACAATTTTCTTCTTAGGAAAAAATATGAATGGTTTGCTTAGTAGCACCATATATTAATAGTACAAAGAACAATTGCTTTAGTGCAAACTCACGTCCCAGGTGTACACCTACTCTGAGCTTGGACTGTTGGAAAGCTGTTTAATATTTCTGAACCCTAGTTACTATGTTTATAAAATGGAGACAATAAAACTATGTGGCAAATTTTGTGTGAGCATTGGCAAAACGAATATAAACCTTAGAAAGTATTCAGGAAGTGCTCCCTTTCCTTAAATTCTGATAACAAGAAGCATACATTTCACACATGGGAAGCTGCGCCAGTGTGTGCTAGTCAGTGACCTGCAAGCCGAAAACTTATGGGAAGAACCTGAAGATGGCACAGATTCGTGAAAGAGCCAGAAAGCTTGAGAGCTTACTATGTCAGTTGGCCCAGCCTCCCTTCTCCAAGCCAAATTTTTCTCTAGAGAGATCATTCAAAAACTTCCTTTACCGCCCGGGAGCGGTGGCTCAAGCCTGTAATCCTAGCTCTCTGGGAGGCCGAGGTGGGCGGATCCTTTGAGCTCAGGAGTTCGAGACCAGCCTGAGACCAGCCTGAGCAAGAGCGAGACCCCATCTCTACTATAAATAGAAAGAAATTAATTGGCCAACTAATATACATGGAAAAAATTAGCCGGGCATGGTGGCACATGCCTGTAGTCCCAGCTACTTGGGAGGCTGAGGCAGCAGGATTGCTTGAGCCCAGGAGTTTGAGGTTGCTGTGAGCTAGGCTGACGCCATGGCACTCACTCTAGCCTGGGCAATAAAGTGAGACTCTGTCTCAAAAAAAAAAAAAAAAACTTCCTTTAGGCATAAAATCTCCCTGAACATTTCTTTGCAATTTCCTGTGAATCTATAATTGTTTCAAAATAAAAATAAAATTTTTTTTAATCTTTCCTTAGTGTTCTATTTTAGTTTCTGATCATACTTGACTCAAAATGTTCTTCCTGCATCATTCTTTCTTGCTGAAATGTAAAGCCACTTCCTCTTTTCTCAGCTCTCTAGAGAGAGAGTACAGTCCATAACCTCCTCAAATGTTTGAAAACACTGATTAAGTCATCCTGTAGTCTTTCCTCTTCCAAAATAAACAGCTTGAATCCTATAAACCTTTCCTCATCCATCTTTTCCTTCTCTAACTTCAGAATTTTTTATTATTTTAAAGGTTGTTTTCTTAATGTAACTTTGTTCTTTAAGGATGTGGAAGAGACCCTTTAGACGGTGGTAGCTTTTATTAATAAATAATTATTGGCAAAGCCTTTTTGTAGTGATGATTATTAAAACTCACCAGAAGCTCTCTAAAAATTATAGCTAAATCTTAAATAGCAGTAAAAAAGAGATCTGCCAGTCTAGTCCATATCAACCTCATTCAAGGGGCAGATTGGAAACTGAAAGGCCATCAAGTGACATAAACTAAGATCTGATAACTTTGGAAAGCCCAGTTGACTTGAGAAATATCAAAACTACCTCTCTTTGCTACACACTTCCAAGATGGGGGGGGGAAGTACCCTAGATTCAGATATTTCATCATTAGTTCATTTCAACTACTAAAGAAACACTGAATAAAATTCAAAGAAATTGTGTCTTTATTTTAAACAATGAAAAACATGCTCCCATATTTTGCATAAAACCAGATACAAAAAAACATTAAAATATTTCTAAGGAGAACAATTGTATGGTGCATATTTATGTATGAAAATACTCTTATAGTCAGGGAAGTCTCTACGACATCCCCACGATGTGTTAGCTGTTATTTTCATTGTATTGTGGTGCTTATAAAATTACCATAATTATCAATGAATCTGCTGGGAATACTGTACTTGCAAGAGTACGGCTGCATTTTTAATCTGCTCTTCTTTGCACATTGCGGATGATACTATCTGGACCCCCCATGGACGGATATAACTGCACCCTCACAGAATCTGTCACTGTCAGCCTTGCCTCTGTACCTCATTGACTGCAATTTCAGCAACTTCATCTCTAACTGCTGCTTCCAGCACAGCCTGTCAGCTTTTGACATGTCGCACAAATCAAGAGCTCTGCAAGAGTGTACCAGCATTGCCTTTAACCAAACCCTTCACACTCTCACAGAAACCTTTGCTGTTGCTGTCCTCAGGCCGCTCAATCTGTGATGGGATCTGGGCATCCCTTATCAGTCACTCCCTCAGAACACCAGCCAAGGAAAGTAGAGTTGCAAGAAGCAGGCCTTCAAGGCCTGTGGACAAACTGGCCCTACAGGACCCTGTGTCAGGTAGGTTTGTCTCCCAATCTCAGAATTGGCCCTGAAGCTCAACGTCAGGTCTGGGAGAACTCCAAGCCTTCCTGCAATGCATTAATCCTTTAATTCCATCACATTTGCCAGGTGCCTACAATTCGTCCAGCCCTTTCACACTTTATCTTAGTCAATCCTAGAACTGTCCCCAAGGGATAAGCAGACAGATATTCTCATCACTGATTTACAAATGAGGAAAAAGGAAACAATTCCAATGTTTCAGTGACTTGAACTAAAAACTAAAGGTACAGGGGAGGTGCATGCCAACACAGACCCCTGTCCTTTATTCTGCCCGAAGGTCTCTCAACATTTCTGACATTTTAGTTGTTGGCATATGCTCATAGGTCTGTGAATATTTCTCTCGGCCTAGATATTAATACCACAAGGACCACCCACTGGTGCCTCAAAGTCATAACATTTGGTCATCAATGAACGGAGCCTGGTTTTCCTCCTAATCTACCATCTGAAGATTTCCGGTTGTGTGTAGAGTTTAATAAGAATAGCACCCTTAATTTTTATGGTGGATTACTAACAACGCAATGACTTTATGGAATTTCAAAAAACAGAGTCACCAGTTCCTAACGGAGAGTTTCATAAAGGTTTTTGTTAAAACTCCTGATCTCATAATATGCTAAAATTCCCCCCAGCAGAATCTGACAGCCTAACACCACTAGCTAACATGGGCTTGCTTCACAAGCAAGGACGACTGTGAACCTCGGGTAGAATGAGACAGAATGAAGGTCACATCCTTCACACTGACAGGAATGGAGAATAATTAAGAGAGTCGACTCTCAGCACCAGCAAAATAGTTTCGTCCCCTTCAAAATGGTCAAGTTGAATGAGACAGCAGATGCCATGCACTGAGCAGGACACCAGGACAGAGTGACCCTCAGGGACTGCTTGGTCTCCACGACCCCTCACAGTCCTCACCCCTTTATCACCTAAAAGCCCTATGGTCTCAGCAAACTCCTTTATATAGACAGAGATCAAGTCTGATGACAGCATTATAGTATTATATGAGCATCATAATAGTTTACTTTCATTCAAGGCCTTATAGTTTCTACTAGTATTCTTAATTCTCTTAAGTTTATTTGACCTCATAACTAGCACCACCTAAGATCTAAGGGTGAGGAAACTGAAATCCAGAGAAAGTGTCACTCCCTAACCTAGAGGAAAAGCTGAGGACGACACTAGAACACATAGCTTCTCGCAGATGGAGGCTGGCTGCCTCCTAATCTTTCCTCACAGTTGACATGCTATCCCAGGGTTCAACTGCACTGTAAAACTGTGCACCTCACAAATTCGTTTGCAAATCCCTCAAGTTCTTCTACAACTCTTGCTTAGCTCCCTTATGTAAGCAATGGGCAGTGCATCTTCATGCCACATGCTTCAATGTAGCTTAGAGGCTGTTCTCCAAAAAAGTGTGTAGCTATCAGGACCTAGTCAGGAAAACAGAAGCCACAAGTTATTTTAACGGACAGAATTCAATATAAAGAGTAGTTAAATCAGTATCGGAGTACTAAAAGACACAAAGGAATCCCTGAGATGTCACAGAGGAACAAGAATGGTCACCAGCCCTAGGGTTGGGAGTAGAGAAAGTAGAGGTGGAAGAAGAACCTCAAAGCTGGACCCAGACCCTTGATGAGGGGAGGCCCCCAACTGGAGATGGTGCCTCTGAGGGGCACGATGCACCTGCTTCTGAGAATGCTGGGGGGAAAGTCAGGAACCAGAATCAATTGCTGAAAACAGACCACTGCTGCTGGGTGAAGAACAGCTGCTGAGCAGAGGATTTTCAGGGAAGTGAAACCACTCTGTATGATACTATAATGGTGGATACATGGTACTGTAGTCTGAAAGTGTCTTCCCAAATTCATACAATGGAAACATAATCCCCAATGCACCAGTGTTGGGAGGTGGGACCAAATGGGAAGTGTTTAGGTAATTCAAGCTCTGCCCTCATGAATGGATTAATATCATTGTAAAAAGGGCTCATGAAAGTGGGTTTGTTCTCCCTTGCTCTTCTGTTCTTCTGACTCCATAGGATGCAATGCTCACAGCACCACCTTAGAAGCAGAAGGAGACCTGGCCCTTAGCAGACACCAGACCTGCCAGCCTTAACCTTAGACCTCCCGGTTTCCAGAACCATGAGAAATAAATTTCCGTCTTTTGTTATAAATTACCCAGTGTCGGGTATTTTGTTATAGCATCACAAAATGGACTAAGACCTATGGCATTATAAAATTGTATGAACCCATAGACTGTACGACACAAAGAGCAAACCCTAACATAAACCATGGATGTTGGGTGATAATGACGTGATGTCGGTTCATTAACTGTAACAAATGTACCACTCTGGTTGTCAATAATAAGGGAGGTTGTGTATGCAGGGAGGCAGAGGGGACATTGGAAATCTCCGTACCTTCAATTTTGCCGTGAACCTAAAACCACTCTTAAAAATGAGGCCTATTAAGAAAAAGAAGAAGAAAACCCACTGGTGCTGAGGGGATACTTTCAGGACAGGAGGCAAGCAGGATAAAGCATGTTCAGTCTCCCTCCTCTAGCCAAGCAGTCTCCATCCAGCACCCCCTACTGACAGAAACTAGGGAAGGCACTGGCAAAGGAGAAATGTTTTAGAGCCTCAGCTCCAACACCACAGACAAAAACTGAAGGGTGGGTTTGGAGCTGAGAGATGATGGCTTAATAATGAGCACAGAGTGTTCACACGTTCAAAATCTTCAGTCTGGGGATGCTCCTGCCACCTGGACATCTATCTTCATTTGATTTTTGCAGCACAGGCTAATGTAGAATTTTCTGGTGGCTGATAAATAAGAAACTAAAGAGATAAGATACTGACTAACCAGGACATTTATTTTCTCCTATTCAAAACCTGCTGTCTGGCCGCTAGCACATGGTATGGGAACATCTGCATTCCCAAGAGTGTGCTGTTTGTTTCAGGCAACCTCGTTGTATAAAAAGAAGCTAAGCAGCATTGGAGACACACTGCAAATCCTGATTTGATCACTCACTAGCTGTGAGATATTAGGTTAATTGGTTTACCTCCCTGAGTCAGTTTCCCTGTAATATAATTATATCACCTGGACCATATGGCTTTTTAAAGAATTAAAGGAACATTGGTGTAAAGTGCCTGGCATGTATGCTGGCAAATGCTGGCTTTCTTCCCTTTGTATGAGAAAAAGAACACATCAAAAGGTTAAAGAGCTATTTGTAATCAGATTTTCTTTTTTGAGGTCTTTGTCTTGTACTTCCAGTTGGTCCATGTACACAGTTCGTCCAAGAACTGCTTGTGCTTATTAACCCAAACAGCAATGGAAGTTCACAAGATTAGGATCAAAGAGCATCTCAAATAAGAGGACCCAAAGAGCAAACTCTGAAGCCAGCTAAGGCAAAACACAGCTTACTCATATGAAGTAAATGGGAGAAAACAGAATAAAATATTAATTTGGCTCTTAATAAGGAAACTTGCATTTCCTCATGAGGGATGTTTCCTTTCCTTAATGCGACATTGCACTGCCCAAGCAGTGAACCCATGCTATTTTTTAAAAGATTAGTATTCTCTTGATTTATTGTAACCCCCGTGTGGCCAAAACCCCAACGACATCATTAGAAAGCACATTGAGTGTACGTAATGGTATTACATCCTCAAGATTCTTTGATAGGAGCATTTATGAGAAATAACCAAATCCGCAAGTAAATATCAGAGCCCAATTAAATTTTTTAAATGAAGGTCATTCCCATTTAAAGCTCAGTAGTGGATTCACTCAACAAGGCATTTTCCTGGGGGGGGCAAAAGCTCATAGAGTGAGTTAAATGAGTTCTTATTTAAAGACCTGCAGAGAAGGATCACAAAATGTTAGTAATTATGGTGTGATAATTGCAAGAAAAGGGTATTCTACAGTAAAAGAATTTTTTTGAAAAGCAAAAGTCAGCTTTTTCTTTGTCTCCTTATGGACTTACCAAAAAAGTATTATTTCACAAGAGGTCAGAATTGTATAGGACTTAGAACAAACATCCTCTGGTCCAACGGCCCACTGAATGTCTAAATGTCCTTAGGCCTCATCATATCCCTGACAACAGATTCTTTAGCCCCTGTTATTTAAAGTGTGGTCCATAGACCAAGAGCACTGACATCAACTGGGAGACATTAAAAATGCAGAGTCTCTGGCCTAATTCCAAGCCAACTGAATCTGATTCTGTATTTTAACAAAAATCACCCATGTACAGTACCGTTTGAGAAGCGTGCTGTATGTACTTAAGCCCCAGTGCTTCTCAAAGTGTGGTACCCAGACCAACAGCCTCAGCCTCACCAGAGAGACTATTAGAAATGCAAATTATGGGGCATGCCCAGCCCTACTAAATCAACAACTCTGGGTGTGAGACCTAGCACTCAAGGTTTTAACAAGCCCTCCAGGCAATTCTGATGCTCTCGGAAGCTTGAGAGCTACTGCTTTAGCCTAGACTTGAACCCACCTGGGTCTTAAGGAATGAAGGAATTCTCTAAACTGGTCCATTGCATCTGCGGGTAGCGCCTAAGAAAATTCTTCCTTAGAACTAAGCCCAAATATCTCTCCATAACTTGACCCACTGGGCCTTTTCTACCAAGAAAAGTAAAAACGACAAATCTCAAACTTTCTTCCACATGACAATCTTACAACATTCAAAAAAAGCTGTAACATTATGAATCTTCTTTTCTTCAAGTAAAATGTCGATGTAGATAGAGACAAGGACATAGATATAGATATATAGTTTAGGTTTATAATATAGAAATAAGTAATGTAGCAAAACATATGTTAATACTATATTAAAATATCTATTATTGTTCATTTTATTGGGTATGATAATGGCACAGTAACTATGTTAAAACAAAACTTTTTAAAAAGAGATATGTGTGTATGTGTATATTCTATATATAACATACAGAAAATCTCATATTCACTCAAAGAAGAGTAGAATTATCATTTTTCTCATCCTAGAAGTCACACGCCAACCATCGGCAGTGTTCAGCAGTCCCATCATTCATTGGGCACATTGTCATTCCAATCCACTGAGTTAGCTATAATCAACAATATTATTGCTTATTGTTTTGTTACATGGATTTTTTTCTTTCTAAAAATGCCATTCTTTGACAGATGACTTGGGTTTCTCAGTCGTGTCTCCACCCGAGTCTCCACTCCTGCCTCAGCTGTGCCGCAGCCTGGGCAGCGTCAGTCTACCTGCACAGAGACTCCAGAGAAGACTAAGACTTAGCTCCACTTTTCCCACAATTACCATTTCTTTTCTGTAATTTCTTTCCACACAGAAAAATTAGCTTAATGACTTCTCTAATTGTATGAAAAAATAGCTCAGCATGGTTTTTTAAACATCGTTCAAAGTGAAAGTAATGTAAATCACCAGCATTATAAGCCTACCACAGTTCATTAAACTGCACGATAGTATCACATCACATTAAGAAAGCTGAAGTGTGACTCAAGGTCTTTTCACAATTACCTTTCACTTAAAGCATACATCTACAGTTTACAAACCACAGACCTCAGAAATACACATGAACTCAAAGTTCCACTTTGAATGCAGTCCAAGGGCACATCCAATGGGGAAGATAAGTCTGTCTGCAGAAGCACCCAGCACTGCCCTTAGCACAGGACAGGTGGGACACCCAGCACTGCCCCTAGCACAGAACAGGTGGGACACCCAGCACTGCCCCTAGTACAGAACAGGTGGGATACCCAGCACTGCCCTTCGCATAGAACAGGTGGGACACCCAGTACTGCCCCTAGCATAGAACAGGTGGGACACCCAGCACTGCCCCTAGCACAACAGGTAGGACACTCAGCAGAGCACATGGCACAGAACAGACAGGCCCACAGAGGACACCAAGTACACTTTCATTCATCCACTGCTGTTTACTGCAGCACGGCAGTGGCTACCATGGCATGTTTGGGCTGCAAACACTCCAGTGTTCCCACTGATACTCTCCTGGGACACCTGCTAAACAAAGCCAAGATGTTTTGCCTTTGCAGATGTCTAAAGGCCGCTGCCTGTCCATCTACACCTACTGAAAACATTGAGTTTTGAGTTATCATCTTGAGTGTCTATCTCAAATGGTATCTTCTCCAAGATTTTCTTGAACCTCCTCACCTCTCTCCAAATCTTCCTCTAATAGTGTTGTATTTGTAGCTCCTTGACACTTTTGTTATTCCACAGATCACTGTGGTCATCTGGTTACTTGTCTTCTACCCACGAACAGTTGGTGGGATCCTCGATGGCCAGGGCTTGCTCCCTCCTCTCGGAAAGCCCCACACCTGCCAATACACAGTGTGGGTCTCCCACCCAACAACTACCCCTCCTTCTTTCTTACAAGCAAAACACCTCTTTTATGTGGAAAAGCTAATTATGAATTATGATTGGTCTCAAACAATCATGAAAATCAGATTCTCACTCTCTTGTTTTCTCTGTTTCCCTAGCAGCTATGGAGAAGTCTACTGCAGGCTATGGAAAGGACTGAGAAAAATGTTCTTCCCTGATAAGAGAACAAACTGTTCATTTTTTCACTTAGCCTCTTCCTTCCTTGTTGTAAAAGGTAGTGTTGTTTGGAGCAACCAAAGCCATAACGGGATCAAGAAGTGACAAGCTTAAGGTCAAAATCCAACACATCGAGAATGGCACAGCAGAAAGGCAGAAAGACCCTAGGTCTCTACGGCTTTGTAAAGCTACTGCATCAAAACTGGCACCACCAATCTACATGCTTCTTGTTATGCAAGATAATCGGTTTTCATCTAGCCATTACCAATCAGGTATTTTTACTTTCAGCCAAAACCATTACTAACACAGCTATCATTCCTAGCACATAACAAATACTTGAATAGTATTCAAGATATATCTCTCTAAGTTTAATCCATTCAAGTAGTTAGAAAACACACAAAAGGTCTTAGAATCTCACCGGCACCATTTTCTCCCTCTTTATTCAGAATTTTACCTGAGCTAAACTGTCAGTGAATGCTAACACTTTAGGTACACTAACAAAATTAATTTTTAAAAAAATAATATTAGGGAAATGTTTGTTCAGAAGAAATTACCCTCACAGTAACAAAGAGGATAAAAATGTTAAATGTGGGCCGGGCGCAGTGGCTCACGCCTGTAATCCTAGCACTCTGGGAGGCCGAGGCGGGCGGATTGCTCGAGGTTGGGAGTTCGAAACCAGCCTGAGCGAGACCCCGTCTCTACCAAAAATAGAAAGAAATTAATTGACCAACTAAAATATATATATACAAAAAATTAGCCGGGCATGGCGGCGCGTGCCTGTAGTCCCAGCTCCTGGGGAGGCTGAGGCAGTAGGATCGCTGAGCCCAGGAGTTTGAGGTTGCTGTGAGCTAGGCTAATGCCACGGCACTCACTCTAGCCTGGGCAACAAAGTGAGACTCTGTTTCAAAAAAAAAAAAAAAAATATGTTAAATGTGAAGTTCTAAATGACACCTGCTTTAAAAGACAGTTTATGAATTACAAAATAGCCAACAGTTTACCCTAAATGAATTAACTGGGCTGTACCAGAAACCCCATAAAAACCTGCTCATCCATCCAGTTCTCTGCCACCTATCCTGCTGCACAGATCCCAAAATCTGGGATTATAATTTCCATAGGTTTGTGACTCCTTCTCAGCATTCAAGATCAACACTATACAACTGTGTCCAGGCATACAGAGTGGCAAAATCATACAAGAATCAAAACCAGGGAAAGTCACAAAAAATATCACTCGCACAATAAATTTTCCAGCTGTGTTCTCGAATCAATCACTGCCCAGCACAGGAACCTTAAAGATAACACATTTACCAAAATAGGTTTTTCCTTGAAGGAGCTGGAAAGGCACTAAAAACCTCTACATGCTTCTATTTTACTTTTGAAAAATTGCTTCTAACAAATTATAAACTTTTACTTCTATTCAAAGAAAATTATGCTCAGCGAAGCCCCTTAGGGCCTGAAGGTTTCTGAAGGCTATTCCATTTTTAGTTTAGATCTTTCCATTGTTCCTGTCAGAAATGAGGGATTTCTTGGTTCCCAGACCTTGGAAACCTTTGCGGGGGGAAGCTCCCATGCTGCAGGCAGAATTATTTTCAACTCCTGGCCTTACTAATGTCATTTATTAGTTTAACATGACAACATCTCATATTTCACCTCTGACTCAGTAAGAAGAACCCAAGCCGCCTGTCTGGAAGTGCCTCATTTGAAACGCACCCGAGAAACTGCACTAGGAACCTGCTAGAACTGTCCGATGCAGCTTCTCTTACTATCATCACTCCTGCTCCCCCACCCCCACCCCTGCCTTCCCTCCTCCTCCTCCTCCTTCTCCTCCTCCTCTTCCTCCACCTGGGGCTTGCCGGTTCTTCAAAACCACTGTCACACTGTTTATCTCATGAGATCCTCATGACAAATCTCTCAGGCCTATGGGATATACATTATCTTAACCAGATAAAGAAGAAAAAAATATGGTCCAAATTTGCAAAGCCAAATCAATAGGAAAAAAATAAGGGCTCTGGTTTCCCCACCACCCTACGCTGACCATTGAACTGTAGGTTTCACTCGCAGATCATCACTCTGTCAGGCCGGGTTAGCACCGCTGTCCCGAGCCCAGCTCTGGAAACCATCTGGAGCAGCCTCTGCCGCTCTCCAGTGTACCACCACTGCACAGCCCCGTGTCCGTCGGGACAGAGTCACTCCCTGGAGAGTTAGGCTTAAACCAATTCTGCTCGAGCGTCATTTGGTCATCTATTAAAAAAAACCCAGAAATCTATATATCTATAAGAAATTAAAAAATAGCGTTTTCATGTTTTCATAAACATGAGCAAATAAATTGTATTCATGTAGCAGGGAGAAAGAGAGTGTAGAAGTCTTTCCAAAATGTATTTGTTTATACCATTTAATTGAAAGTAGATCATAAATGTCTATCGCTTATTTTAGAAATGTTAAGACTATATCCCTTTACAAAGAAATCTCCTCCTCACTCCCCAATATATTATATTTCTTGATATGGCATCGTATTACCAGGAATCTGTGACTGATGATATATAGTCACTAAGGTTATTTGGAACATGCTACCAAGGCCAGCATTCTAATGAATATCAACCAGCACCAAAACATTTACCCATATTTATGATGTACATAAAATTACTGTTTAATTAGTTTAAAATATTTACTGAACATCACTGCAGTAATCCTCACCAATGCTTCACAATACAATCTCCTGGAGCATTTCCAAACATATTATGACTCAGCTGGAGTAGGACCGGGGCACTGACTTTGTCCAGAGCTCCCCAGGGAATTCTGATGTGCAGCCGGGTTAGGACTACTGACTGTTCACAAAACGCTAAGATGTGGGGCAAGGGGCAGGGACATGGGAAGCCATGGCTCGTGGGACAGAAGCATAAAGGAGGAAGAGAACGCCAATGGTCAGTCCCATCTGCTGACAGAAATAGGTAGCTCGGAAACACATCAACTCTGCAGAAAGAGAAACTGATCCCTTTTCACCAGGCAATGCTTAGTGACAGCTGGAACTGTGGGGGTTGCAGAGAGTCTAAGTGGTCAAAGGCCCTAGAGGTGCAGCTGGAAGAACATTAGGCAGAGCGTACTGGCTGACAGCAAGGGATTATAGTGCACAGTTTGGAGAGCTCTGTATGGGTGCCCAGAATTGAGCCCTGGTAGTAAACGGCCAGGAGAGATTAGAGAATGGGTGGAGGGGGAGGCAGCAGGCAAGACGAGAAAGAGACAAATACATATTTAGAGATTTTTAGCAAAGTACGGAATAAGTCATTTAAGCATAAGCTAAGAAACATTCAAAAATCCTACAGATTTCAAGAATAATTTCTTACACCTAGGCAAAGCTGTTTTCATATTCTTGGGGTAAGTGTTTTAATGATGATCTTCCCATACACCTAATTCAAACACAATTTCAGAAGACACTGAGCTCTACGCTATTGTTAACAGGGAGAACAGAAGAAGTATTCCCCACCCTCCAGGAATTTATTGAATTGCAGGTCCAAACAACCAAAGATGAGACAATTTATAATCAAATGTTGGATTATGTGGTAGAGCCAGCTCTGCTTTACAGCACAGAGAAGGAAAAATAAAGCTGAATTTTCAGATTCGGACCTGAAAACTAGATTCCCAATGGAGAATAAGTGAAAGATGACAACATAAACAATAATGACTGAATTATGACACATCCTTTAATGTGCTTTAAAGTGGTTATGTGTTTTCAAAATACCAAAAGTCACTTACTGCAGAATTATTCATAAGACTAATCTCTCTGTTGTATTATAGCCATATACTATCCTGCCCTTCAATGCATTAAGAGCACACATCCTAACTTTTTCTTTTGTCTAAAAGGAATCTGTGGCTACACATGGCTACACTAACTAGTTGGTATGTATGTACCAAATAAAAAGTGGAAGGAACACCTTCCCTCCCAAAATTTTAGAGGTTGTCCTCCAACAGATAATCAAGAAGATCAAGAATGGAGTGGGATTATAATTCCCACAATCCCTGCAGTTTATTAGTATGGGATTTTTTAGTTAATACTAGTTCCAAGAACAATTTTTGCAGAATCTTTAACAGTTAAGAAAAAAAAAAAAAAAGATGCCCATCTCTCTTCTTTTCCATGGAAGTTGAGGCCACTTTTGCTCCAGTAGCCAAAAACAAGAATATCCTTGTTTTTGGATATTCAATATCCACTCAATATCCCCTTTAAAACAGTAGATAGAACCACCACTCCCATTGACTTGTTTTTAAAACCATCCTCCTAATCCCAACAATCCATCCTCCTGAGGGTGAACTTACCTGAGAAAATAAATTGCTTAAACAAGAGACCCAGTTCTGGTCCATTTGGGCTCATAACGAGGGCTTTCCAAACTAAGTGTTCCCATCTTTTCTCCAAATCATAACATTTCCAGAATGCAAACACCATCCATCAAACATCAGCGTCCTAACATTAATGAGGTGCAGGGAAAGCCTCAATGGACACTTTTCTTTTCCATTTTAGGACAAAGCACTGTATTTTAACAGACCTGAGACCAACAGGACAAAACTAAAGAAAGCCAGAATTCAATTTAATATAAAAAGAGGCTTCCACAAGAATCATTCAGTATGAAATGGGCTGCCACCACACCGGAGGAGCAATTTGTTTCAAGGTTAACAACAGGCATGGACTTCACAGGTGGGCAGATTTGGCTTTGAGTCTCAGCTCCTTCCAGGCCTATGGCCACATATCAAATAACAACTTAAATCTTACTTTTCTTATTTCTAAAATGGGAATAGTTACCACAACAGTTCTGGGCCACTCTGCTAGGCAACTTTCACTAACTAACTCCTTTAATCCTTATCATAATCCTAAAAGGTAGTACTACAACATTTCTCATCTTACCAATGAGGACACCGAGGTGCCACGGAGAGATCAAACAACCTGATGGAGGGGTGAGGAACCTGAGGCCCAAAGGCCACATGTGGCCCTCCAGATCCCTGAGTGCAGCCCTTCATCCAAATCCAAACTTCACAGAACAAATCCCTGTATTAAAAGGATTTGTTCTGTAAAATTTGGATTCAGTCAAGAAGCTGTACTCAAGGATCCAGAAGGCCACATGTGGCCCCAAGGCCACTGTTTCCCCACCTGTTAGGACTATTATGAGGATTCAATACAATAATGTACATGGCACACGAAAGGACATAGTCACTCAAAAAATTATAGCTGCTATTATAACTTATTATTATTGACATAAAAATAACAATATTATTTGTTATATATTATATTATATAGTATATATAATTAAATTATTATTAAGCTTTCTAATGCTAGACATGTTCAAGCAGAAAGTTGGATAACTCCCCGGAGTGATCTCTAGGATTCTTTTCTACTCTATGACTTTATTCCATGGTCAATCAGTCTGGTTCTTTGAACTGCAGGAGAAAATGTTATGATATCTGAGCTCTATGTTCTTCCCATGGGCCAGGCCCTACCAATCCCATTACCACCTGGCAAACTTCTAGCCAAAGAAAATGTAAGTGGTTTTGAATATTCTAGAGACTACACCTGCAATGAGGAGACTAAACTATTGAAAATGAAAGACTTGGCTCATTGCAAGACGCACCTTAAGCTGTTAATACAAACATTTGCTGAATTCTGAAGTTCTAGCTCCGTTTGGACAATGTCCAACAAAAAGAGTTTGAGTTCTTTATTTCTTTTCAGTTCTTTTGTACTGCAAGAGACAGACATCTCTATGAGCTGGTCTTTCTTCAAAAAAGTCACCAGGGCTAGGATCCCAGAAAGCTAGAGAGTAGTGTCAGCTATGGTATAGGCAAATTCTCCAACAAAAGTGCCTTATTACAGATTCTCTTCTTGGCACAACTTGTACTTTCAAAAATAGTAGCCCAATTTCACAAGCAAGTTGGAACCTACTGATCCTGACTTCTAAAATACTGCATTCCTTCTGTTGCTAGTAATGCTCAAAGTATGTCTCTTAAAATTACTTGTCAAACTATCCTTTTAACAGGGCCATCTACTTTTCTCCTGAGACAAAAGCCTGAGAACCAGAAGCCCTGGAAAATGAGAGAATCATTCTTTTGTTGACATGTTTAGAAATGAACTTAAGGAGGTCCCTGCCTGCCACATCAATCTCCTTCCTCCTTGATGATTATGATTCTAAGGCTTCGAAAGACTTTGGACCAGGACCGTCTTTAAATTTAAAAGAATTTTCATTTTATAAAGTTTTTTTCCTCCACAGTGACCACATGGCTAAATTATCAAAAATTACGTTCGAGTCAATCAAAAGTTATTTTATTAATTGGCATGCTGGGCTTGGACACAGCAATCCAATTATGCTTTTGTGTGTTAAATGTAATTGGCAAAAAATATATAATTGTCATTTCTTAATTATTGAATTGTGGGCAATGATCTCTTGCAATGCTTAAATATAGACAACTGAACTATTCAGTAAAATAATTAAGTGAATTCATGTTCAAGGCAATAACAATTTTAAAGGTTATTCGAGGAGAAAGTCTAAAATGCTAAATTTTTCATCTTATTCCTATTATCCAGCTGCCAATATCAGAAATCAATTCCAAAGAAGCTGAAATTATTTTCCCACCCCACACTCCTATGCGTGGACGCTGGCACATTACCGGGATTCACTTGTAGTGTTGCAGGGAACTCAGAACTGAGACTTAGGTGGGCTTCCATCTGCTTCAGATGGTGCAGGGAAGTCAGTCTTATACTTTGGTGGACACATTTTCCTCACTAAGACTCAACTGCTACAACTGTGAAAATAAGGTACTGGATGATCTTACAGGTCCCTTCTAATTCTAAAACTGGTCTAGAAGGTTCTCAGGTTCTCTTATCTCCCCAAAGGAATTAACTTCTACTTGAAACAAACCTATTTTCACTTTCACTGCCTATTGTTCCTTTTCCTCTGAGTTATTTGCTTTAAAAAAAAAACCCAAGGAAGTATAACTAACCTAAGAGAGGCAGATTCTTCTCTTCTATAGCCTGTAAGATCTGTTTCAGTGGGTTTTTTTTTCGAGACAGAGTCTCACTTTGTTACCTGGGCTAGAGTGCAGTTGTGTCAGCCTAGCTCACACATTCCATTGTGTGTGTTTGTGTGCATCTCACATTCTGCTTACCCATTTGCCCACGGATGGACACATGGGGTTGCTTGCAGCTTTTGGCTGTTGTGAATCCATTACCTTGATTGGTGTGGTGGTTATACTACTAAATACATTGGTCAAAACTTATAAAACTATACACTAAAACTAAATGATTTTTACTGTGTGTAAATTATACCCCAAGTAAAAGAAAACTTTAAATATAAAAGAAAAAATAAGAAAAACTGAGGATTGAGAAGCTCAAGCAAACTAAAAAGAGTTTTATTTCCAGAAAAAAAAAAAAAAGAAACAGGAACTATCAAAGGAAGACATTTTCGAAGAAGTTGTAACACCAGAATATTGCCTAGAGCAAAAGTTTCTAAGTCCTCAGGCTGAAAGGACCCACAAATGCTCAGCACAATGGAAAGCAAAACCAAGTCCCCCCGTGACACTGCGAAACTTCAGAACACCAATAAGACACACAAAGAAAAGACAAACAGGCAACATGACTTCTCTCAGCCACTGGGAAGCAAAAACACAAAAGAGCAATGGCTTTAAAGTTTCAAGGGAAAATTATTTTCAGCCCCCAATCTTCCAATTAGATAAACTGCCAATTTAATGGGAGATGATAGACAAAAGCAAATAAAAGGGAAAAAATACAAGAATCCAGAACATTTACTTTTAAATATCCTTTTGTAGGAAGTTATTTACAGATGTGCTCTAGCAAAATGTAGAATTAAACCATAAAAGAAGAAGTTATAGGATGGAAGAAATAGTGGTTCCAACCAAGGGAGAAATGAAGAGTTCTTAAGACAGCTGTGCGGCAATACCTAGAAACTCAATTATTAATAGCCTAGATTGGGGCCAGGCATGGTGGCTCAGGCCTGTAATCCTATCACTCTGGGAGGCCAAGGTGGGAGGATTGTTTGAGCTCAGGAGTTCAAGATCAGCCTGAGCAAGAGTGAGATCCTGTCTCTACTAAAAAAATAGAAAGAAATTAGCTGGACAACTGAAAATATATACAAAATATTAGCCAGGCATGGTGGCGCACGTCTGTAGTCCCAGCTACTCGGGAGGCTGAGGCAGGAGGATCGCTTGAGCCCAGAAGTTTGAGGTTGCTGTGAGCTAGGCTGAGCCACAGCACTCTAGCCCGCGCAATAGAGTGAGATTTTGTCTCAAAAAAAAAAAAAAAAATAGTTTAGATTGGGACAGGAGGCTGGAGACAGGCAGCAACAATAAAGGAGATTTGAGAAATGTAGTACTCTATGAATCTGTGGAAAGAGATATTATTGCAAAGTGATACAGAGCATGGGCACTACACGCAGACGACACAGGTTCAAATCCAAGCTCTACCACTTAGTACTTGTGTGGCCTTGGACGATTTACTTAGCTTGTCTCTATTCCTCAATCTCCCTATCTGTAATAATTCCTACATTATAGGTTGCTGTGAGGATTAAATTGGTTAATGTATTTAATTACTTGGCACGTTAGGCCCTTAATAAAGGCTGGCCATGATGACAGTCATAATAATGGTGGAGAAGGGAAACAATACAAATTTTAAACACTCATAAACTCTAGGAAGAAGAGAAAAAAGCAAAACAAGAAAGGAAATTTAATTATAGCTCTTGGTTTTATGGAACAATACTTACACAATGATGTCAATACCGTCATGTGTAACTTAATGACCGGAACGCATTCTGAGAAATGTATTGTCACGTACATTGTGTGAACATCATAGAGTATACGTGTACACTAAATGGTAGAGCCTACTACACTCCTAGGCTATAGGGCACGCGTCCTCAAATCACGGCCCGTGGGCCACGTGCGGGTGTTTTTGCCCGTTTGTTTTTTTACTTCAAAATAAGATATGTGCAGTATGCATAGGAATTTGTTCATAGTTTTTTTTTTAACTATAGTCCAGCCCTCCAACGGTGTGAGGGACAGTGAACTGGCCCCCTGTTTAAAAAGTTTGAGGACCCCTGCTATAGGGAATAGCCTATTGCTCCTAAGCAATACAAACCCATATGGCATGTGACTATACTAAATACTATAGACAACTGCAACACAGTGGTATTTATATATCATATCTGAACACAGAAAAGACTCAGTAAACATATGGTATAAAAGATTTTAAAAATGGTATAACTGGATAGGGCACTTAACCATGAATAGAGCTTGCAGGACTGGAACTCGCTCTAGGTGAGTCAGTGAGTGAGTGGTAAGTGAATGTGAAGGCCTAGAACATTACTGTACACTACACTGTAGACTTTACAGACACTGTACAGTTAGGCTACACTAAATTTATTTAAAAAATTTTTCTTCGATAATAAATTAACCTTAGCTTACTGTAACATTTTTACTTTATAAACTTTTTGAAATGTTTTTAACTTGTTGACCCTTTTGCACTAACACTTAGATTAAAATGCTGATGTTGTATAGCTGTACAAAAATACTTTATATCTTTATAAGCTTTTATCTATCTAAAAAAATTTTTTTAACCTTTTAAGCTTTTTTGTTAAAAACTAAGACACAAACTTACCTATCAGCCTAGGCCACACAGGGTCAGAATTTTCAATATCACTGTCTTCTGCCTCCACAACTTGTCCCACTGGAAGGTCTTCAGGGGCAATAACATGCACAGAGCTGTCATCTCCTATAATAGCAATGTCTTCTTATGGAATACCTCCTGAAGGACCTGCCTGAGGCTGTTTTACACTTAATCTTTTTTTAATATTAAGTAGAAGGAATACACTCTAAAATACGATAGTATTTTAAAAACATAATAAATACATAAACTAGCAACACAGTCATTTATTACCATTCTCCAGTGTTATATACTATAATACGTACTTTTACATGCTGGCAGCACAGTAGGTTTGCCTACACCAGCATCACCACAAACACATGCGCTTGGTGGGGTGGCCTGCGGCTCAGGCTCAGGTGGTGACGTGTTGGTGATGTGACTGATGGGAAGCAGCTGTAAATACGCTCCTTACCTGCCACTCACCTCCTGCCGTGCAAACCACCCCACCTCCACCCCCCAGTTTCCTAAGTTTCTTGGGAGACAATTTTTCTACAGACAGGGTGGGGGCAGAGCTCTGCGGCCCAGTCCCCAACAGGTCGCAGATCTGTCTGCAGCCCAGGGGTTGGGGACCGCAGCCCAGAAGTTAAGAATTTATTCTAACACTGAGGTAGACAATCCTATTGTAAATCAATATTTAACAAATTACAGCCATTGGTCATTGAGAAAGGATTTATCAGCTCGCATTTTCTCAAGCACACAGTATCTTCCTTTTCTACCATACAACTAGAATGCAATAGACGAGGGCCAATCATAGAAGACAGATGAGAAACAAATTTAAAAAAAAAAACAAAAACAAGAACTAAGTGACTTCATGCTCAGTGATACAATGTCAAATATATAACTGTCTAAAAATAGATTGTACAACCTCTATGTCAGCCCATTTTTTTACATATGAGTTAAATATACTATCACTTGTGCTTAAGCCATAGTTATCAAGAACATCAAATTTGAAATATCTAATAGTTATAAATCTGAAAGAACTTTCCAAAGAAAGGAAGGGAGGGAGGGAGGAGAAAAGAAAGATCTTTCTTTGAACAGAATGCCAACTAATAAATGTAGAAAGAAGTACTATTTTGCTGTTGTCATAGGTGGTGGTAGATTCAGGTGGAAGTTGTCATTGGATATTGGTGGAAGGAGATTTGATAAGGAACAGAATGCTGATGAAATCTTGGAAAACCTCTCCACGAAACACTGATCAATTACAAAGAGGAAAACAGTAAATTTGCCATGGGTAAACCTGGCATACACCAACACAACCAGGTGATCGAGGCTAACATCACCATTGGTAGGACAGGTTGACATCTTGTGCCATCGATGTGATGCTCTGAGAAGAACACAGCATCATTTTGTGCATTTCACCAAGAATGCATTAACTGAGCCTTGTCATGAAGAAACACCAGAAAGATCCTACACTCTACTTAAAGGTCTATATGCTTTAAAACTGTCAAGGATACAAAAGATAGGGAAAGACTAAGAAACTTTTCATACTGAATGAATGAATCCAAAGAGACATGAAAATTAAATGTAATATATATTCTTGGACAGAATGCTGAACCAGAAAGGAAAAAGACCTATTGTTGAGTTCACAATGTTGACATTATTAACTGAATGGTAGTGTTGTACCAATGGTTTTTTTTTCCTGATTTGGAGTGTTGTATACTGCTTATAAAGAAGAATATCCTTGTTTGGAGAAAAGAACACACTGAAGTACTTAGAAGTGATGGGACATTATGTCTGCAGCTTGCTCTCATAAGTTTAAAAAAATAGACTAAAAATTATACACACAAGATCACACATACATACACACAAACCCACACACACACACACACACACACACAGAGTATACAATGGGGCAAATACAGTAAAATGTTGACAACTGAGGAACATGAGAATAAAGGAATTCTTTGTTCCATTTGGCAACTTTTTCATAGCGTTTAATCATTTTGAAATTCATTATTCTAAAAAATTAATCCATTGGGAAAATATATATTATTCTAACCTAAGTAATTAGGTTAGAATAATATATATTCTAAAGAGAAGAATAATATATATTCTAAGGTAACTAAAGAGAAGAATGCCAATATAAAAATAAGCTTAACTTTTTAGCCACTCAAACTCAATAATATGGAAAGCTAGTAATCTAATTGGCACTCATCTGCTTTAAATGATACAATGCTTTACTCCTTGTGAAAGCTACTGTATTTTTGGCCTACCCAGTCAGATCCTCTTTGGTGAGGAGTTCAAACAAATACAAAAAGAGTCCTTCGGTTAACAGCATCAGGAGCAGCAAAAGTGGGAACAGGTTATCATGGGGTCCCTATGAAGTCTGTCCTATGAGTCCCATGAGTCTGACTCACAGGTGGATTCAGAGCTTTGCACTTTGGGCCGTGGCTCCTGCTACTTCTCTCAATGACTGGGACAACTGCTCCCAACCTCAGTACTGTTACGCCCAGATGTGGCTCACGCAGTTGTGAGGTTCTCTGTAAATAGCATGCCACCAATAGTCAAATGCCAAATGGGGAGATTCCTTATAGAAAGTCCTTATTATCTGTTCAAAGACATGTAAAAAATGTTCATTCATCAATAAGTAAATGGATAAATAAACCATCATAATCATAAAATATAATTAGTATACTATATAGCAGTTAAAACAAGTACCTTTGACCTGGGTCAAGAGAGCAGAAAAGCAGGTTATACAATAAAATAACACGCATCATTTACATAGATCTTAAAAACATTAATAAAATGATACTGTATTTAATTCATGAATATAATACTTAAATACGCAAAAGTATAAGAAATAAGCTAGAAGGAGAGGCACTGCATCCATCACAAGTGGATGAATGGAGGAAGGGAATGAGACTGGGATGAAGGACCAAGTGAACTTTATCTGTAATGTTTATTTCCTTTACAAAAAAAAAAGGATCTGAAGTGGTAAAACATTAGCAATTTTTTATTCTGGATGGTGGCTGCAAGATGCTTGTTATATAATTATGTTGATACGGAGGGGCTTACTCATAATAACAACCTACTGAATCATTTCCAGGCCACATAATTTAACACAAAATAATGGCACATGCCCAGGGTCAAAAGTTAGTCCAGGCTGTATAGTTAGAAAGCGTGAACTGACTGAGCTAGCAGAAACCTCATACTGAGTAGAATTCAGTTCCTGCAGTGTCTAATATGAGACCTTTAAATGGATGTACTTGTATTAAATGATTTGAAACTTTACAAACTGTTGCTGTTTTTCAAAGTAATTCATAAAATCAAAATGAAGCATTCCTAATCCACTGCTTTTCTCTGAAGCTTTGATTATTGGGTAAGTGTTTAATAGGCATGCTTCAGTCTCCACAATGGCAAGCTAATTTTTTAAAATTTTACAGCAAATATAAAGACAGCCCTTTAGATTTCAGCTTTAAAATGCTAATTTAGACAATCTATTGAAAGAGGAATGATTGGCACCTAATTAATTTTATTACCTATATAAAGCACCCTAATATAAACCAGAAGTATAGAATCAACCTAGCCACAAGTATTTACTATGCAAGTCCTATGTGGTCACTCCAGCTTATCCTTTATTAGAGACAATGGTTTACATAATTGCCCATCACTATCTTATCACTACAGGGGACCTAAAGCACTGTAATAAATGAACCTTGACCTAGGATCTTATTACCTACTATAGTGTGAATGTTTGTCCCCTCCAAAACTCACCTTGAAATTTAATTGCCATTGTAATAGTATTAAGAGGTGAGACTTTTGGGAGGTGATTAGGCCACAAGGACTCTAACCTCATGGGTGGGATTGGTACCATTACAAAAGGGAGAGTTTGGCCTCCTCTTTCTTCACTTTCTGCCATGTGATAACACAGCAAGAAAGCCTTTGCCAGATGCTGGCACCTTGATATTGGAGTTCCCAGCCTATAGAACTGTGAGCCAATACACTTTTGTTCATTATAAATCACCCAGTCTTGGGTATTGTTATAGCAGCACAAAACAGACTAATATATCACCTACTTGGAAGAGATAAAAACACATAACAAAATAATTTTGTGCTAAATGACAACAGTGATTATAAGGACAACAAGTAATTGAGAAAAAAGGTCATAGTGGAAACTATGATGAGACAGAACTGGTAGAGAAAACAGTGAGGAAATTCCAGATGGCAGGAAGCATGTGAGCCACACAGAGGCAGAACTGAAAGTAAATGGTAGAAGACAGGAGTGGAGCCTGATACACATGAGCAAGTTTATGGGACACTATGGAATATATAGTTGGATAGGTGTGAAATTGCAAAGTTTGGACCAAATGCAAGCATCTGGGAAACTTTTTATTTTTAAGATGGGGTTTGACCTGACGATAGTAGGATAATAAAATCTTGCTAAGGGTTCTCTACATCACTGAGGGTAAAATCAAAGTCTTTATAGTAGTCTATAAGGCCCTACATATTTTGGACACCTTCATTGTCTACTACTTTTACTTCCCCGCCCTTCCAGGTGCATTGCCTCCTTACTAAGCTTCGCAGGTGGCAGCCGCTCTCCCACCTTGGCGCCCTTGCACGGAGACTTCCCTTGACCTGAAACACTCTCCCCAGATGTCCCCACAGCTCACTCCTTCACCTCCGTCATTCACCTTCTGAAGAATGTAAGTGGTGCAGCCACTGTGGAAGATAGTTCCTCAAAAAATTATCACAGAATTATCATATGATCCAGCAACTCCACTCTAGGTATATACCCACAAGACCTGAAAACAGGGCCTCAAACAGATATCTCTATACCCATGTTCAGGGCAGCATTATTCGCAATAGACAAAGGTGGGCAACCCAAGTGTCCATCAATGATGAGTGGATAAACAAAATGTGGCATATACACACAATGGAATATGATTCAGTCTTTGAAAGGAAGGAAGTTCTGATAGATGCTACCACATGGATGAACCTTGAGAACTTTATGCTATGTGAAATAAGCCAGGCATAAAAAAGACAAATGTATGATTCAACTTATATGAGGTATATAGAACAGTCAAATTCACAGAGAAAAAGTAGAATGGTGGTTACCAGGGGCTGCAGGGGGAGAGGAAGAGGAGGCATTGTTCACTGGGTAGAGTTCTAGGTGCTAGAGAGGGATAGTGGTGGTGGTTGCATAACAGTCTGAACATACTTAATGCCACTGAATTGTACACTCAAAAATGGTTAAAATGGTAAATTTTGTTATGCATATTTGACCTCAATAAAAAATAAGTTAAAAGTCACTGATGCGGTGAGCCCTTCCTGACTACTTCATTTTAAAATTGCAATATCTCTCCCAATCTGGTACTTCTTATCCCATTCCTCTTTGCTGCCTTTATTTTCCTTTCCTTAATACCAAACGTAGGTATCTCTCTGCTCATTTGGTTCACTGTCTTCCCCCGACTCCAGAATGTAAGCTCCTGAGGGCAGGCTGCTGCCTGTTTGCCTCACCCATACCTACTACAGTGCCTGGCATATCACAAACATTAAATAAATAGTTGTTGAGTGAATTATGATGGTTATGGCAGAAAGACTAGAGCTGGGGGAGGCTCGAAGCAAAATTAGCCACTCACAGGCTATGGCTGGAATCCAAGAAGACGACAGAAAGGCTGGGGAGGTGGAATGTCTGTTACAAGAGAGAAGAAAGCACCAACCTGAAAGACACTCCAAAAAAAGGATCTATAAGATTTAGAAACAGATTGGAAAAGAAGTGAAACAGAAAAATGTGTCAGGATGGGCTCTATTTTGAGACAAGAAGAATGGAAGCACCAATAAGAGAAATGGGGACAGGGAAGCAGTTTTAAGAAAATATAAGCCAACACAGAGAGGGCACAGCAAGCTAGAGGTGGGGACCTATGACCCAAGCCAAAGGACAGTTCAAAGCAAAAGAGTAATGCATTCACTATGCATGAGCTTATAAAGAAAGAAGGGCAAGGGGCAGAGGGCATGACCTTGGTGGACACACACCAAAAGGTCAGGGGTCGGGGGAAAAAGAGAAAGAATGAAAACACGGCATTAGGACAACACAAAATTCCAAGGAGAGGCGGAGGGAACTTAGAAAAGAACAAATGCCACTAAATTTGACAAGGAGCTTAACAATAATCTAAGAAAAGGGTTTTAAAGGCTGGCAAATACTGTGGCCGTATAACTATTTTCAGGATTGTAGGGTTTACAAAACTGAAGCCCACCAGTAACAGTGTTCTACACCGCGGTTCCTCTGCCAGGGAAGACACGGGGGAGGGAGGAGCGAAGGGCTCCGGGTGCAGGCTGGGGCCGGCGCGCAGGGGGCTTGGTGGCAGGAGCCTTCCAGTTAAGATCAGTGGCCATTTCCCATCGTCATGAATCAGGGCCTCCCTAACTGATCTCCTCCACTTATTCAAGCACCTTTAGGTTTCCTACTTTTCACAGCCACCATCATCTCTCACCTGGATTACACAAGGGGTCTCCTAACTGGTGTCTCCGTGCCGCCCCTCCGCGCAGCATCTGGATAGGGAGCTCTTGTCACTCAGAGCAAAAAATAAGCCAGGGGCCTCCAAGAGCCTGTACCATCGGCCTGGCCACCAGGTGCACATCCCACCCACCTTGTTGTGCCTGTTCTCTGCCTTGCCCACCCTGCTGCAGCCACCCCAAACCCCTCCTTTTCCTGGAACAGGTTATGCGAATACTGCCCTGGGGCCCCCGCACTTGCTTTTGGTTCCCTCGCCTCCGCCTCCTTCGGTCTTTGCTCAGAGGTCATGTTACTAGAAAGTTCTTCCCTGACCACCCCTGTAAGAGCTCACCCATGGTACTCCTACTCCTCCATGTGTATGTATTTATGTATCTCTCTTTCCTCCTTTCCTCTCTTTCTCTCCTTATTTGTTTTTGTGGGACTTATTAGCACCCAACACACTGTATTTCTCCATAGTTTACCGACTGCCCTGGGGCACACAGAGAGGGCGCTCAGTCAATATTTGCTGAATTTTTAAATCCAAGTTGATTCCTTCTACTCTGATCAGACAAAATAGTTTCCAACACACAACTCAGTCAGCATCTTTATACCTTGACTATCCTTTCTGTCGAGCACACTTTCTTTTCTCTAAGAAGGTCTTCTAACCAGCTCCTTTCCGAATAATCCTGCCCAGGCCACCCATGCTAGACTGTGGCTCACAGCAGTTTTCTCGCACCTGAGCCACAGCTGCACATTATCCAAGACTGCTCTCCCGGTCTACACTGGATCAGAAATGGCAGCTTGGATGGAAGACTTTTAGAGCCAGGGCTATTGATGGCATGAATTAACGGTTCTCAACCTGAGAGGCAAGAAGAAAGCTACAAGTTGCAGCAATAAGCAAACCACAAACACATGTTTGGGAACACTTAGCACAGGAAAAAGCCCGATAGTTTAAAAGCCTCACTATTTAATGCATATTGTTCAATGTTGATAATGATGGTTGCAAATTCTCAGAAAAAGGTTAGATTAGGTCTATCAAACTCCACATGTTAGCTGTAAAGCTGAAAGTAAAATTTTCTTTCTAGGACTTAAATGGAAGCCTCAAGCTAATCCAGAAAATTCTTACGTGGAACATGTTTTCTGATCATGCCAGATTCTTTTAACACGTTGACTACCACACTAGAAAAATATTTTTTACCTTGGGGCCATGGTGTTTTATTAGGAAAATAGAATAAAAACTTCAAAAATAAAATGATCCTTTCTAATTTAACAAAAAATTTATTATTTTTACTGTTTTCTGTGCATGAGTTATATGCAACTTGAAAAATAGTTCTTGCAGCTCCCAAGGCGAGGAGACATGAGTTACATATGCTCACGAGGCCCCAGGCTCAAAACTAGCATGAGTTAAATACAACTCACATGGCAGTTAACATGAGGAAATTTAGCACTGCTACTAGAGACAAAATGAAAAACATGCTATAACTAAGTGCTACATAAATAGTGATAATAGTATTGTGGTGGTGTGTACAGCTAGCATTACAGCTCTTGTCACAGCTCTTATTCATTTGACCGGGGAAAGAACCGAGCGGCACATGAAGAGTCGGAGAACAGCCTTTATTCTTCTACAGAAGGCTCAGCACACCTAGCAGTTACAGCTCTCTTCACATCTTCCGATCTTCTGCCCCTTTCCTGTCCTTCTGCCCCTGCTTTTATACCCTTGGTAGGGCTCAAGAAACGTCCCATCAACTACAAGCTTTAGCATCCAATCAACAACAAGCTTTAACATCCAATCAAAAACAGTGGGATTCAAAAATTACTCAATCAGGATCACCCAAGCAGTGTGGCCGGAAACAGGCAGCTGCATGTGGGCCTGAGGGCATTCCAGCTCATGGGGTTCCCCCTGCGACCCCTCTGCTGAGGCCCATCCCCCCCACCCTTCGGGCGCCCCTCTGCCGCTGGGGCCCAGCCCCAGCAGCGTGCCCTCCAACTGGCCACGCGCAGCACTGGCCCGCGGATACGTGGAACTACAGGGAGGCGGCAAGCGGCCACGTCCCAGTGCCCGACATTTTCCACATCAATAGCTTATATGAAGTACTTTTAGGTTTACCAAAAAAAATTGTTTTTATATATTTCATGAGATTCCTACAGAAAACTTCTGAGTAGGCAAGTAAGACACAGAAATTCAACAAATACTATGGAGCTGGACTCTGTGTCTCTGTGCAATGATGTCCCAGGTGCTGGTGACAGTGTAAGAACAGACAAGAACTCCCTTTCACAGAGCCCAATGGCTTCCTATCATTTTTGTTTTAAACCCAGAGCACCTGCCACCATTTGCTATACTTGTATCAGTACAAGGCAATCTCTACTCCAGCACTATTTCATGTTGCTGTTCTGCAAAGAACATTGTGATTCTCAAGTCCTCTGACCAACAAATAACTTTTAAAACTATTATACTAATATCACTGTACATGTGTCAGATGATAAACAACCAGATCATTCACTGTACCAGCCTTTGTATAGTAAGAAGTGGAAACAACCTAAGTGTCCTTTACCAGGAGTTTTATTAAATAAGTAGAATTCTAAGCATCTAGTATAAAGAATGTGGCAGGTCTGTGTGCACCAACATGGGACAATCTCTAAGACACACAATAAGAAGAATACAGTTCAGAACCATGCCTATGATGTTAACATTCATGCACATGGTAGGGACCAAAGAGAGAATATGTGTATATACTGATACATGCAAAGGGCACGCATCAAAGTGGTTTCCTCCAAGGAGACAAACTGGGTGGTTGGGAGACAGGGTGGTGATGGAGACTTAAGTGTTGCTGCATACCCTTTTGTGCCTATTAAATTTTTGTAGCAGATCAAGGTAGATAAATAATATAACTGCTGCACCAGAGGATTGCACAAGGGCAAAGTCAAAAGGGAAACAATAACATCCCCCAAAAGGCTCATGAGACAGATTAAGGTACGGTATGTGAAAACACACTGAAACTACAAAGCAGCATGAGCACATGAGTCATCACTACTTTGGGGAAAGAACTGCTTTTTAGTGCTCTCAATTCCAAGATTCAGTGCTCTTGACATGGTGCTCAAAACACAAAAAATACCACTAGATGCTCCAATCAGGTTCAGTACTTACAAGGATTGGCCCTTTGGCCTCCCTGGAAAGTTTTACTGCATTTGTTTTATTTTGTTTTGCTATCTTCGTTGCTATTTGTTTAACAGATATCTTTTGCTTTTCCACATAGACCCTGAAGCAAAGACTGAACACAGTGAACCAGAGGGACAGGGACCGTCTGGAAGCCGAAAACTTGACTTTGCATTTTTACAACTCTGACTAGCCTTTCTGACCCAGATGCTTTCTGTTAAGCATCTGAAAATTTAAAACCCGGGTGATTAGTTATTGCCTTAACTTTATTTTTGTTTTTATTTCAGCATATTATGGGGGTATAAATGTTAAGGTTACATATATTGCACATGCCCCCCTCCCACCCACCCAATACCCGATAAATGTTATTCCTATACGTTGCCTTAACTTTAAACAACACTTTACCTTTGACTGAACATTGTAGAGCTTCAGTAGAGAGGGATATAACATATAGGTGAATGGGAGAGAATAAAGGAATCTACACCATTGTCAGGTTTCCATATTTTACTTGAAGTGGTACAATATTAACTCTTAAGTAGACTGTGGAAGTTTAGGTATATTATATTGTAATTCCTAGAGCATCCACCAAAAAAAATTTTTTTTCAAAGGAAGATAGCCAAATAACTACTAGGTAAATTAAAATAGAATATTAAAAAGAGTCGAATCATCCAAAAGAAGACAGAGAAGGCAGAAAAGAACAAATAACAGAAGGGACACACAGAAAACAAATAACAAAATGGTATATCTAAATCCAATCATATCAATAACTATATTAAATGGAAACAATCTAAACACACCCATGAAAAGAGAGATTGCCAAATCTCTCTTTTCCAAAATAATAGAACCAACTATACGCTACCTACAAGAAATCTATTTTAAATGCAAAGGCCTAGATAGATTAAAAGTAAAGGATGAAAAGGGTATATCATATAATAATCAAAAGAAAACCAGAATGGCTACATTAATGTCATCCAATCTCCGATTTTTTTCTCCTAATTTTTAATTCCTCTATATTAACATATTTATATATAGTGGCTATTCCTTCGTTATTCATAAAACCATTTCCAACTATATTAAACTATGTTCCTTAACGATTTATAAAATATAGCAGCATACCCCTTCACTTTATGAACTTATCACCTAAGACAGACAACATTAATGCAACAGTTTATTTAAAAAAGAAAAGCAACATATAGCAAACAGATCTAATGCACTAAAAGTTTAGAAAACGTGCTAAGTTCCATATGTACACAGAAGATTTCACAGGCTCTAGGAATAGCACAGGATTCTCATAAGAAATTACAACTTAGGTGGTTTAGAGAATAATGCTATCAAATACAGAACTCATATAAGTAGCTTGAGAAAAAAATATTTTCAGAAGCAACTAAATGTAGATTTTGAGTGCAAATGCCTAAAAGCAAGCATAAGGCTGCATTGTATGCAGGTAGATGAGCCCCTTATAATTATAAGATTAGCAACAGTATTTATTAAATGGATCATGCCTATCTCTGCATCTCTCACATCATGATGGTGAAAATAATGCTTTGGGGTTTATACCTGATAGATATCTTTCTGATCAATATTTTGTACCCAAACAATCTCACTATGAAATTACAGCTTTGCAGGCACTCCATCTCTACCCAGTCATTTTTCTAAGGTAGTAGGGAGAGGGGAGAGAGAGGAGATCAGGCCAGGGAAGGAAACTTCTGCAATGGAAGTTCATCAGTTGTCTCAAACACACACATCAGAGTCTTCAATACAAACTGTTCAATTATAGTTAAAACTAGGGGAATAGATGAATTGTTTGGCAATAAAGTATAAAATGAAAAGAAAAGTAAAAAACTAAGCCCTGTAGCACATGTAGACCAACAATGCCTTCCCCCCATCTCATTTGTTTTAATATTTCAAAACAAAAACAAATTCATTCTACTGTAGTGAGGGGAGTATTATTTCTATTTTATAAATTAGGCAACACACAGACAAAAAGTACTTTATCAATATAGACGCTTCTCATTTTTATGATTCAGTTCATTCCTAGAAATCACAAAAAAATATAACTAAGTGGACTCTGTGGAATTTATTAAATTCATTTACTGGAATAGGTTTGACGTTAGCAATGAAAGCTAGTGAAAAATAAGAGGATAGGGAGAAGGAGAGGTGAAATCCTAGTCGTTCCTTTCACTACATCACAAGAAATGCTTGGAGTAGTGAAATGCTAACTACACAAATAAGCAGAGACCTTCAGTAGTCCTGGGCATAAACACCAACCTACACTACAAGGAGGATCAACAGGGAAGAAACGCAAAGCAACTGCTACAAATCTGCAATTAAAAAGCAAGGCAAGAGAGAGTCTGGAAATACTCAACTGATCTTTGACAAAGGAGCAAAGGCAATTCAAAAGGATAGTCTTTTCAAACAAATGATTCTGGAACAATAAAACATGGATACACAAAAAAATTAACCTAGACACCTTTAACAAAAATTAGCTGAAAATGGGTCACAGACTTAAATGGAAAATACAAAAACTATAAAACTCCTAGAAGATAGCATAGGAAAAAATCTAGACGACCCTGGGATTTGGCAGTTACTCTTTAAAAGATACAAGATCAGGCTGGTTGCAGGGGCTCACACCTATATTCCTAGTATTCTGGAAAGCTGAGGCAAGAGAATCACTTGAGCCCAGGAGTTTGAGGTTGCAGTGAGCTATGATGACACCAGTGCATTCTAGCCCACGCAACAGAGCAAGACCCTGTCTCAAAGAAAAAAATATATATACAAGATCAAAAGTACAATCCAAGAAAGAAAAGAAAATCAGTAAATTGATCTTCATTAAAATTAAAAACCTTTGGGCCAGGCTTAGTGGCTCATGCCTGTAATCTCAGCACTCTGGGAGGCTGAGGCAGGACAGCTTGAAGCCAGAAATTAGAGACCAGTCTGTGCAACACATTAAGGCCCCATTTTTACAAAAAAAAAAAAAAGAAGAAGAAGAAAAGGCTGGATGTGTGGTGTGTACCCATAGTCCCAGCTACTCAGGAACCTGAGGCAAGAAGAGATCACTTGAGCCCAGGAGTTCAAGGCTTCAGTGAGCTGTGATCATTCCACTGCACTTCAGCCTGGGTGACAGAGGGAGACCCAGTCTTAAGAAAAAAATGAATAAATAAATAAAAACCTTTTCTCTGAAAAAGACAGTGTTAAGATAAGAAAAGGACAAGCCACAGACAAAATATATGCAAAACATGTACTTAATAAAGGACTACAAAGAACTCTTAAAACTTAATAATAAGAAAACAATCTAATTAAAGAATGGGCAGAAACTCAGACCAAAAAAGATATACAAATGACAAATAAGCATATGAAAAGATGTTCAACATCATATGTCATTAATAAAATGCAAAGGAAATCACAGACACCACTGCATGCCTATTATAAGAGCTAAAATCCAAAGGCTATCAACAAAAAATGCTGGCGAGGATGTAGAGCAACAGAAACTCTCATGCATTGCTGGAGGGAATGCAAAATGACACAACCACACTGGAAAACAGTTTGGCAGTTTCTTGTAAGACAAACATAGTCTTACAACTAAGAAAAGTTCTTACAGTATAAATGAAAAAAATCTGTCCCTTAAATAAAAAATCACTCACTACCCACCACTCAAATAATTACTATTTATAGTTTAGGGCATTTCATCCTACTATTTTCTCTCCTTCCCTCATATTCCCTCCCTCTCTTTCTTCCTTCTTCTTGCCCCTTTTCTTCTTGCCCCTTTTCCCTTTCCTCTCTCAATATAGTGGGGGTGGGGAGCACCCATATATAAATGTTTATATATAAACGTAATTGATATAAAATATGTACAATATTGTGTCTTGCTTATTTAACATAATGTGGTATTTTCCACAGTATTAAAATTCCTTTAAAAAAAAGACAAACATAGTCTTATATGATTCAGCAATCACGCTCCTGGGTGTTCACCCAAATGAGTTAAAAACTTATGTCCACAAAAACCTGCACGTGGATGTTTACAGCAGCTTTCCCCATAATTGCCAAAACCGGAAGCAACCAAGATGTCCTTCGATAGGCGAATGGATGAATAAACTGTGGTAGATTTCATAAAATAGAATATTAGCCATAAAAAATGAACTATGGATCCATGAAAAGTCATGAAAGAATCTTAAATGTACATTAATAAGTGAAAGAAGCCAATCTGAAAAGGTTACATGCTGTGTGATTCTAACTATATGGCATTCTGAAAAAGGCAAAACTATAGAAACAGTAAAAAGATCAGTGGCTCCAGGGGTTCGGTGGGGATGGAGGGGTAAACAGGTGCAGCAGAGATTTTTAAGGCAATGAAACTGTTCTTTATGGTAGTGTAATGGTGAATACATGTCATTCTGCATTCATCAAAACTCAGAATGTACAACACAAAGAGTGAATCCTAATATGAACTATGAACTTTAGTTAATTACTAAAAAGAATCAATTTCGGTTCACCAATTGCAATAAAAGTACCACACTAATAAAAGATGTTTGTAATAGGGAAAATTGGGGCGGTTAATATGAGAACTTTGTACTTTCCATTCATTTTTCTGTAAATCTAAAACTGATGAAAATACTAATCTATTAACTCTTTTTTTAAAAAGCAAGGCAGTATGTTACCTTTTCTGTTTTTGTTTCTTATTTAAGGGTCAAGATTTTTAAATGGTTGAGATAGGAGGATTGCTTTAGGAGAGGAGTTGGAGACCAGCCTGGACAACATGCAAAACCCCGTCTCTACAAAAAATAGGAAAAAAAATTAGCTGGATGTGGTGGCACACACCTGCAGTCCCAGCTACTCAGGAGGCTGAGACAGGAGGACTGCTTGGGCCCAAGACTTTGAGACTGCAGTGAGCTATGATCATGCACCTATCATTATCTAGACCTTCTTTTCTTCTTCTTCTTTTTTTTTTTTTTTTGAACCCACCTGAGATGAGAGGGCCTTCCTTTCTCAACTTCTAATATGCCAGTTATTCATTTATTTATTTTTATAAAGATGCATTCTGTTCCACTGCGGGAAAACATGAAATGTTACTTCAGTTCCCAGGGATTTGGCTATAGAAACAGCCCTTTTCATATCCCCTAAGAGCTAGATCCAACGCAGCTTTCAGTGAGTTTTCACCTGGCTAGAAATACCAACATATCAGGACTTAAACGCTGAATGCCTCTACTGAGAAAAATTGGGGGTGAAAAGACACCAATTTTTCCTTATCAGAAGGAAAAAAAAATCCACACATACTTACCTTGAAAAAGAGTTGAGTATAAATACTCCCCCAAAATATCAGTGTTCCCAGATGTTTAAGAGGAGGAGTACTCAGTTCAGAAAGATTATGTGTCTACAAAGGTACATACGTACCACCCTACTGGTATGGTTAAAGTGGACAACTACTTTCTTCCCTGCTTCTTAAGATTTATAAAAAGCCCTAGTACTACAAAACACACGACTTTTGTTGTGTTAAATGACATGCAGAATTTTCTCTTGATTGTGCTTTTAAAAAGTAAGGCTTACCTTTTAGCTTTGAACAAAGTACGACAATACTTTGACTACACAGAGATAGCCCAGTGGTTCTCAAAGTGTGGTCTCTGGACCAGCAGCATCAGCATTACCAGGGAACTGGTTAGAAATACAATTCAAATCCAGATCTACCAAATCAGAAATTGTGGGTGTGGCAGCCAGCCCTCTGTTGTAACAAGCTCTCCAGGGGACACGTGTGGCAGGCAGCTTGAGTATAGTGATTACTTCTATCCAAGAGTGAGACGTTAAATGTCGTCTCTCATCATCACTGGTGGGCCAGCCCTAAGCAGAGTTATTACATTTGAATTCTACCACCACCACTTATTAGGAACTGTGACCCTGGGTAAGTTAAAGAATCTCTCTGATCATGTGAGATGGTAACCATATTTACCTTTCAAATAGTGAGGATTCGAACCAGTGCAGTAAAGTGCTTAACTGGATCCCTGGCCCACAGTAGGTACTCAATCAGTGGGTTCTGCTTCTTTAAGCTTGTGAGAGAAGTTGACATGGATGAGTCTTTCAGAATACTTTACTCAACAGGACACTAAATTGTTAATTCACACATGCCAGTGGAATAAAAGTTTATAAGGAATCTTCCCCCATGTCTTTGCCTTAGCATCCATAATCAACTTTCCATTGCCCATACTCACAGAGGGGAGAAATGGCAGGAGTAAATAACAGTAGATAATATCTTAAGTCTTTAAACACATCTGGAAATTCATTTGACAATTACTTTTGCAAAATACAATGATAGAATTTCACAGCTGGAAGAGAACTTTGAAATTATAAGCCCTTTCATTTTAGGGATTAGAAAACATCTAGAGGATTAATGACTCATCTAAGATCACACACTGTGTGGTGTGATCTTAGTGGCAGTTAGGATCAGAAACAAGTTATGCTAATTCCCAGTTCTGTGTTCTTTATTTACCATTTAAGGTTATATTTGCATAGGTACATCTCCAGAGCCACTAATGTGCCTGAGAACTGATGTCTGGGACCTCAGCCAAGTGTAGGATAAGGGACACCTGAGCTTGGAGGAACAGAAACATTTTTGAACTTTTGCTCTCTGAGTTTTTTCAGAGCCACATACCTTCCTCTGACTCACAAATACAGCTTCAATTGTGTAATATTGGGATGTGGGCCACTAAATTTAGGGTAAGAAACTAGAACTGCAGGAAATCATACTTAACAGAGTAGACATACATCCAAGTCAGAATAAAAGTGAAATATCAGAATGCTCAGACAAACCAGAGCCTGATGGAACCTAAGTTGAGGATAGAAGTCCTGGGCAGAATGTGGATTCCATGTCAGAAAGACA
The DNA here is from genome assembly GCA_008750895.1 of Mirza zaza. Taxonomy (NCBI): domain Eukaryota; kingdom Metazoa; phylum Chordata; class Mammalia; order Primates; family Cheirogaleidae; genus Mirza; species Mirza zaza. The sequence continues at coordinate 40,901 of VSMD01058964.1, forward strand.
GGCAAGGGAAAGAATATACAAATACCATGCGCTCTTGCCCAAGTGGTTAGAAGTCCAGGCTTACAGTGGTATACAGAAAAAGTGTGTAGGAACGAAACATCACTTCAGCAGTGGCTAAGCACCAACCTTGGCTTGACTCCCAGTGAGGTACCCATACTGGTGATGTTTGAGGAGCTTTGTGGTTTGAAAGAGGGACCGTTACAAGCCACCAGCAGCAAACTGACTTTGCAAGTGAGCAACTTTTTTTGCCTTTGCTCAAAAGGTTTTTTGATTTCCTGGTCAAGTCAGATCAACCGTAGTTGGTTGGGGTTTCTAGGTGTAAACATGGGATAGAGTGAATAAAATATTCCTGAGTAATTCCTGTCGATCTTCATTACCTCCAGGTCTAAAGCTGGCTTTTAAAATATAAGGCTCTCAAACTCTCACATTTGCCTCCTATCCTACAAACTAATTTTGCTTTTGGCTTTGGTATTGAGAAATAAATGCTTAATCTGTTATATAAGTAGGAATAACATTGAAATCATGGCCAAGCTGAAAGACCAGTTGTTTTTCCCAAATATAGGCTTACTTATTGAACTAATAAACTATTCATATGGAAATATGAACAGCTATTATCCTCTAGTGTCTTGATGAATTTGAAATAGTACCAGCATGAATACATTTGATTTAGAAGCAGTTTCGGTTTAGAAGTTATTTCCCTTTAGAAAACAACAATTTAAGCTTAGGTTGAATATTTGAATAAGTTTAGAGGAATCTTTAAAAACATTTTTCAAAGACTCTCAAAAAATCTGTTAGGGAGGCCTTAGAAATCTAATAAATATGAACAATTTTGATTGGTAGAATTCACAGTTAGAGCACAAGTGCTGAAATCAATTACGGCAATTAAACTTGAATCATAGTCTTTTAGGGAAAAAGTTAAATGAAGTTTCAAGTTTGGACTTGAAGAATGTTGATGCTGATAGCTGGGGGACTTTAATCAGAAACTAATATAGCTTTTGTTAGGTTTATTGTGATTTAATTGAAATGAATTAAAATGAATGTTAACTTTTCATCTGCTCACTGGATTTAAATAATCAGTTAGAGTGGACTAGATAAATAGACTTAGAAGTCAGTGGGACAAAAGCCACCAAAACACAAGTGAGTCTGTGCAGTTGCTGAAGTCATTAGCTCTTGTGGGTTTTGCTGCTGCATCCACAAAAGCTGAAGTAACCCTCCAACATGAGCCTCTCACCTAGTTCAGGAATGTTGGTTTCCCAGAAAATGCACAGCAAGTTGTGCCATAATTAGCTTTCTCGTACGATGAGTCATATTCCGAGTGGTCTTGCTTCTGTTCTGCTGTAGTGCATAATTCATGCAAAAAAATCTCATGTCAACTGTGTCAACTTCAAAGGGTTGCAATCAGGCATATATCTGGGAGGATTTGCTTAGAGAAGAGTTTCTGTTTTTCATTTATAAAACTGGAGACTCAGACTATCTTTGATCAATGCAGTGGCAGGGAGCTGAAGGCAGCTTTTTAATTTGCCAGCCTTATTTTTAAGCCTTTTGTTTTCCTTGACTTTCAGGAAGCTCTCCAGGATAAAGGCTGTGTATATTTGACATAATTATCTGGTTTATCTGGGTAAGAGCTAAACTTTAAATGGAAATAAAAATAAAGTGTCTAATGATTGGAATAGCTGCTAATAAAAGATCTCTACCTCTTATAGAAGTTGTTTGATGATTTAATCTATTGTAAACTCCATCATAGCCCAGTAGATGATGGGATCACATCTGTTGCATAAAAACTCAACATATGATGGTCTGGACAGTTTAGAAGTCTGAAGGAAGGAGTAAAGAAAAACAGTTATAGGTTAAAAAATGTCCAGTTCATAATGACAGTAGTGTTTGAATAGCTGTAGCGGTGGTGTTTTCAGTATCAAAAATTATGGCTAATATTTATTGCAGTTGTGCTCCAGGCCAAGCAATATTCTTAGAGCCTTATTTGGATCATCTCATTTAATCCTCACATAAACTCTGTGAAGTAGGTACAACTTTCACTTCTATTTTAAAGATGTGGAAATTAGGCTTATAGAGGTAGACTAATTCGTGCAAGATAACATAGCTGATCTTACAGTCCTGAGCTTGGAGTGAAGAGTGGAAGCTCTGTATGCTTAATGGTTGGCTCATCTGGGACTGGATACTGGTTACTGGTTACTCAAAATTCTCTGAGTTTCAGCTTCCTGCTGTGCAAAAGAGGAGATCAAGGGAGTGCCAACCTCTTTCGAGAGGGAGGCTTTGATTTCTTCTTTTTTTCACTGAGAAAGTAGAGTTGGTTCAAAGCTGGCACTGAATATGAGTCTTTCTCCTGACTTAGAGAACACATGACAGTCTTATCCTGGCACGATAGGGTAGCAGGGGTCAAAAGACGCGATACTTCATCAGCCATTCTAATATTATGAACGCGAGGAGCTCCCTGGAGCCAGACTAACTGGGTGCATGCAGTAAATAATATGCATGCAGTAAGACTTCCTATTGCATTTAACACTATTTATACTGTGTCCTTCCCAAAAGATAGGAAGAAACAGATTCTCCTAGGAATGGCTTCCAATTTGTCATATGTGAAAAAAAAAGAAAATAAAGTCTATAATAAGAAACCATATACACAGATAAAAGCATATCTATTTATTAGTAATACCTTTAAAAATCTAGTTAGAAATGAAAACATGTTAATGAACCTACCATTTTCATTTTCTGTGTGTGTGTGTGGCTTTTTTGTGTGTGACTAGGTCTCACTCTGTTGCCCAGGCTGGAGTACATTGATGTGATCATAGCTCATCGCAGCCTGGAACTCCCAGGCTCAAGTGATCCTCCAGTCCAGCCTCCCAAAGGGATGAGATTACAGGCGTGAGCACAATGCCCAGCCAATCCTATCATTTTGAATAAGTACACATAAAATTAAATACATAAAAATGAAAGGAAAACAAATGAGAAATAGAGAAATCATTTATTTTAACTCAGAGTTTTAAAACTCTGTCTTCTAAAAATGAAGAGAAATTAGTACTATCAGATAGTAAGAGATATCATAAAGTTACAATAATTAAAATAGTCATCACACAATGGAAATTTACAATTTGATAGAGGTAGCACTTCAAAATCAGAGAAGAAAATATGGATTATTTAATAAATCATGTTAGGACTACTGACTAGCCAATTAGGGGGAAGAAAACAAAATCTGGAATTCCCATTTCTGACACGAGAATTCAGGAAGAATTTTAGTGTCATTTCTCACATCAAAATTAATGCAAGATGGCTCAAAGATTTAAACAAAAAAATCCATAAAATATTATAAAATTTTTTTCTAATCATAGTAAATAACATAAATGTTTTTATCTCTAAGACCTGCTATAACAGATAAGCGCTATACTCAAAATTTTGGGAGAGAGAAGGCAGAAGGGTGAGGGGTAACTGATGAAGCCAAGTGGGGGCAGGTGAAGTCTATCTGCCTCGAATAATGGAAGTCAAGAAAAGATGCCTTACACTTTTCACATGCACAAGAATCACTTGGCCATCCCCACCAAATACAGATTCTGATTCAGTAAGTCGGGGGTGGGCCCTGAAGTTGCTGCATTTCTAACAAGCTCGCTGGTGATGTGGACAGAGGCTGCTGCTCTGTGATCCACATTCTGACTAGCAAGGCTTTAGAGTAGAGAATACCAGGAACGTTCGAGAACTGTAGACACCAGATACCTCTGGCCGTCAGGGTTTTCAGGGTTTGGAGGACCTGTCCAAAGTCTGTATAACGAATAGACCTCCAGACTGGGTCCCTGAAGCCAATGACTGCTCTCCGCAGACCCAACAGAGGAAGGGTGTTTACTCCCGGAAAGTTTGAATCAGACAAAACCTGACCTTTGGGACAAGGAGCACAGTGATCAAAACAGGGGAACAAGTGAAAATTTTCAGCTCATTGCTCAGCTCTCAGAACGGTGGCAGCGGGCATGTAATGTACAGGCAAGACTAGAGGAGGGCTGTGTTCTGGGGAAATTGACCAGCCCAAGAGAAAGTGCTCTAAATACAGACAAAGCATGAGCCTCCCTTGTGGGGCCCCCTCCTTTCCTAAGTTTTATGGAAGACAATTTTTCCACGGATGGGGTGGGCGGGGTTGGTGGCAGAGCTCTGCAAGAGGTCCCTAACAGGTCACCAGCCAGTACCAATATGCAACCTGGAGGGTTGGGAACAACAGTTCTAATGGGAACAACAGTTCTAACCTTGACTGATTGGACTAAAATAAAAATTGAAATCTTCAGCCCAGAAAAAAATCATAATTAAGTCAAAAGACAAATAAAAAGCATAAGCAACCAATCTCAGAATACATGAAAAATAGCAAATTTATGTTTACATTGAAAGCCTTTATAAAACAATGAACACTCCCCAAAAAGGCAACAACATCAAGTAATTCATAGAAAACTAAATACATGTGGATTTAAACATATGAAAAAGTGCTGAATTTCAATTAACAATGCAAACAAAATGATACCACTTTTTGACATAACCGATTGGCAAACATTGAAAGTTCAGTCATACTGTTAGAAACGATCCTTTAGGCCGGGCGCGGTGGCTCAAGCCTGTAATCCTAGCTCTCTGGGAGGCCGAGGTGGGCGGATCCTTTGAGCTCAGGAGTTCAAGACCAGCCTGAGCAAGAGCGAGACCCCATCTCTACTATAAATAGAAAGAAATTAATTGGCCAACTAATATATAGAAAAAAATTAGCCGGGCATGGTGGCATATGCCTGTAGTCCCAGATACTCGGGAGGCTGAGGCAGCAGGATTGCTTGAGCCCAGGAGTTTGAGGTTGCTGTGAGCTAGGCTGCCGCCACGGCACTCACTCTAGCCTGGGCAATAAAGTGAGACTCTGTCTCAAAAAAAGAAAAAAAAAAGAAAGAAACGATCCTTTAGTGAGTGGGGAATATAAAAAAAGTGCAATCCCCTAGGAGAACAATTTGGCAATATCTATCAAAATTCAAATTGACACAGAAATTTCACACAAATAAGAATTTATCCTAAGGTAATGCACGTGTATAGAAAGATAGATGTACAAAAGTAGCCACTGTGACATTGCTTTTAATAGTATATAACTGGAAATGACCTAAAGATGTACTGATAGGAGAGTGGTGAAATAAATTATGGGCCAGCTTAGTGGCTCATGCCTGTAATCCTAGCACTCTGGGAGGCCGAGGCAGGAGGATTACTTGAGCTCAGGAGTTCAAGACCAGCCTCAGCAAGAGTGAGACCCTGTCTCTACTAAAAAGAGAAAAACTAGCAGGGTGTCACAGCACGTGCCTGTAATCACAGCTAATGGGGAGGCTGTGGCAAGAGGATCACTTGAGCCCAGGAGTCTGAGGTTGCAGTGAGCTATGATGACACCACGGCACTCTACCCAGAGTGACAGAACAAGATTCTGTCTCTAAATAAATAAATTATGATAAATAGATTACATGTGTTATATATGCTACATAAGATATATAAAACATGTTAAAATTCTACACAAGCATTTATAAGAAAAAGTTTAGTTTTCAGTATTTTCATAAAAAGATATCCGAGATATATTAAGTGAAAAACAAAGTGCAAAACAGCATATACAGTTCATGTTAAATAAAGTGTACAGAGAGATCATATATTGCTATAGATTGAACGTTTGTGTCCCCCCCCCATCCTATCAAATTCATATGTTGAAGTCTAAATCTCCAATATGATAATATCAAGAGGTGGGGCCTCGGGAGGTAATTAGGAGATGAAAATGGAGCCATCATAAATGGGATTAGTGCCCTTACGAGAAGAGACTCCAGTGACATAATTCCCCCTCCTCTCTGGCCCTCCCTCCCTTTCTCCATGTGAGTGTACAGCAAAAAGACAGCCCTCTGCAAACCAGGAAGTGGGCCTTCACCAGACTGCTGGTGCCTTGATCTTAGACTTCCTTTTCTCCAGAACCGTGAAAAAGAAATTTCTATTGTTTAAGCTACCCAGTCTGTGGTTTTTTTTTATAGCAGCCTGTGACAGTTACTTTTCATGTCAACTTCACCTGATGTTATGGCTGGGAGGTAGGGTGGGGTGGACAGTTAGCTGTACTGAAGAATAAACTAGTTCTAGATTTAAAATCTTCCTTTCTTGAGTTCATGGTCATTGCCCAATCTTGGTTATTTATTATTTGCTTACTTGTTCAATCAAAATGTTTCTGCCATCAGAATAGTTTAATCATAAGGGAACTACTTTGAAAATAAATTATTAGGTAATTCCTTGCAAGGAGAGAAATCCTTCATTCATGATTTCTTGTAAAAGTTAATAATATTTACTTTATATTAACTTATGATTAACTTTTATTTGTTGTAAAAGAATATAACAAAATACTATTCCTGTTAGCTAAATAACCCTCAGGCAATTAGTTGGAAAGGGTGAGAAAAGTTTGTTAGATAAATGTTTATAATAGATGTTGCAAAGTTCAAAACTATAAACTTGAAGGAATTTCTCATTGTATTTTATGATTATTATTCCCATTCTTCAGGTAAAGAAAGATTGGCAAAATATATTTTCATGGCAGATATTACTAAATTTCCTTCTTAGCCAGAGCCCCAATCTGCTGTTCTTTGGATAAGTCATCAGGTTAAAACAGCTGTTTTCTTTATAGATTAAAACAGTTTGTCAAAATTACATTATATTTGCTGCAGGATAAGTAAGGCTGGGAAGGAAATGAGGAATAGGTTTTCTCATACAGCATTAGTAGGGGTATAAATTGGTATAATTTTTCTTGAAAGGCTTTACTGGCCTTTATTAAAAGTTTAACTTTGGATACCCTCTGACCCAGCAACTACATGTTAGCTTAGAGAGATATACCTAAGTACAAAGAAGTCTGTACAAGAATGAAGTAATAGCATTGTTCTTGTAGCATTTACAAAATGAAATACCAAACAATGGGATATTGTGCCATCATATTGAAAAGAATAAAGTGGGCTGGGTGTGGTGGCTCACGCCTATAATCCTAGCACTTTGGGAGGCCAAAGTGGGAGAATCACTTGAGGTCAGGAGTTCAAAACTAGCCTGAGCAAGAGCGAGACCTCCTCTCTACTAAAAAAAGAAAAATTAGCTGAGCATCATGGTGTGTACCTATAGTCCCAGCTACTCAGGAGGCTGAGGCAGGAGGATCTCTTAAGCCTGGGAGTTTGGTGTTGCAGGTGTTATCATGATGCTACTATACTCTGGCCTGGGCAATAGAGTGAGACACTGTCTCAAAAAAAAAAAAAAAAAAAAAGAATAAAGTGGCTCTACATTCACTGACATAGGAAAATCTTTAAGACATGATCTTAAAGTGAAAAAAAGACAAGTTCGAGAGTAGGATTTAGAGTATATTATTCATGCTTTTTTTTTTTTTAAGATGGGGTCTCACTCTGCTGCCCAGGCTAGAGTGCAGTGGCTATTCACAAGCACAATCATCAATCATTGGGGACTACAGCCTCGAACTCCTGGCCTCAAGTGGTCCTCCTGCCTAAGCCTCTTCAGTAGCTGAAAGCACAGGTGAGCATCACTGTATCTGGCATCATCCATGTTTTAAAAAAAAGTTTATATTTCCATATACATATATAGTGGTAAATGAACTGAAAAAGTTCTGACACAACATACATATCAACTGCTAATCCTGTTCACATCTAGTGAAGAAAGTGAGATTCAGATAACAATGAATATGGAAAATTGGTTGTTGTTTTTCCCCTTATATTAGGAGTTTCCCAATGAGACTACAGACATATATCTTTAGGTAATTTTTAAAATAATTTTTTAACATATTAAATGCCTTGTGAGTTGTATTTAACTCACACTAGTTTTGAGCCCGGGGCCTCATGAAGCATATGTAACTCACATGTCTCTTCACTTTGGGAACCACAAGAAGTATTTTTCAAGTTTCATATAACTCACACAGAGAAAATAATAAAAAATAACAAATTTGTCATTAAATTAGAAAGGCATATTTTGTTTTCAAAGTTTTTATTCTATTTTTGTAATAAAATATTGTGGCCCCAAGGAAAAAAATATTTTTCTAGTGTGGCAGTCAATGTGTTAAATCAGGAGGGGTTATAATTTTAAATATTCAAAAATGTCTCAAATAATTTTTGTAGCATTATTAATCATGTGAGACAATGAAACATTTTAAAGTCAACAAATTCAAACTAATAAACTAGAAATTAACAAACATTAATAGTTACTGCTAAGCTAATACTGTACCAAAAGATTTATTGTATATTGTATCATTACATGTCCAAAAAAGCTGAAAAAAAACTTAGAAGTTCCATTTAAAACTAGTATGAAAAAAACAACTATCGCAAACATGCATAATTTGTAAGTATATTGCTATAATACAACCCTCACAAAAAAGCTGTGGGAAAACTTGTACCTCAACACTACAGTATTACAGCCATTGGAACATTTTAAGATTCATGCATTTTAAAACTGGGAGTCATAGAATATTGAAGATTTTATCAATGAAATATATTATTTTTCAAGAAAACCATTCTATTATGCTACGAGTCTAAAAACAATAGGAGATTTTAACAAGCTGATTTTAAGGTACCCTCTTTGTAAAAATAAGCAGAAAGAGAGCCAATATTTCCTGTTAATTTAGCATTAAAAGGCATGGGCAGGAACCAGCACAATCAATAAATAAAATTACATAATAAGTAGAAAGTAAACAAAAAATAACTACCCACAGGAATATAGGAACACTCTAAACAAAAAATTTTAAAGAAACTGCAGGTCTCATGATTGTTTTTCAAAAAACAAAAACGAAAAAATAGTGGAAGAGATACTAAGGTTCAGAAAAGTGATTATAAAACTCCCAAAGAATGCAAACAAAGATAACAGTACAACAGAAGGGAAAGGATTTTAAAAGATTACAGAAACATTAAGAGCAATAGAAAAAATTAGCAAATGAACATGAGTGAAAAAGATATGTAGTAGGTAGGAGTGAAGAAAATGAATAAACCATGGAAAAAAATAACAACATTAAATGATTATAGAGAAGATAGATGGATGTGAAAGGAAGACAAAAGAAATTTAACATATGTATAACAGATATTCCTGAAGACAAGACAAATGAAATTGAAGACATATTCAAAGACAGAATAGAAAATTCTTAAATGAGAAAAAAATTTTTTCTTAAATAAGAAAAATTTAGATTGAAGGATACATGTTTTTTAAGGTAAGTATAATCTCTAAAATGCAAAGTACTGCAATAAGATATCATTTTCAAAACAAATACAGTATTTCAATGTCACAAACCAATACTTAGTGTTCAAAACACCTGTTTTTTTCAAATCCAAAGTATATGATAGCTTTGATTCCCTTGTCTCAAACCACAAATCATGGGAGGCCATCTACATTCAAAAAACGGGACACAGAAGCTTGTCAACAAACTTATACACCTATCCTATTTTAAAAAAAAATACGTAAAGGGACTGGATTTTTGTCCATTTACTGGTGCCTATCCTTAATGACAAAACATTATCACTAATTAAATAAGATTGGAAAGAAGATAGGTGTTCTCACTATGGTCTTTCACTCACATTCTCACAACCTCTTCCCATTCCTTTTTAAATAATTTATTTAATTTATCAAATTTGATAGCCAAATGCTAAGATTTTGTACATAAACACACACGCATCTGCACAAACTTAACACAAAGAGAAGCAAGCCGGCTCTGCTGATAATGGCAAGTACCAGAGTTTGTGTTTTCCTCCAAAGACCGTAAGTAGAATAGAGAGTTTTGTTGCATAGATTAGTCTTTCCATCTTCATACTGCAAATAATGTTTCCTTAATTTACAAAAATGTGTAAATACTAATAAAGGAGGAAGCCTCTGGGGTACTAGTGATGTTCTTATTCTTGATCTGAGCTCTGATTACTGAGCACACGGTATATTCACTTTGTTGTGACCATTAAACAAAGTGTACATTTAGACACACTTTGTGCATGTTTCTGTATGCATGCTATACATACAAATAAAAACCTTTAAAAAAAAGTACTTTCTAAGATTTCCATATGAGTGATGATTACATATTTGAGTGCTGGGGTTTACAGCCAATACCCCACTGGGGTATAATGGTGACTGAACATGCCTTTCTCCAAGATGGAGTTTTAAGCTAGGGTTCTATGCTCCCTTTTGCTGTATGTATACACAGCAGAGCACCAGTCAGTGCCTGTGCTCACACTCTCATTCTCTCCCCACCCCCAACCCCTGCCAGAAATCTGAACACTGGGCCTCAGGACCAAAAAAACTGTGTTTAGCTTTACCTGCAAAGACAAGTATAATCTGTTGTCAACATCCAAAATATATCATCATATGCTATTTACTTTAACAGTTCCCATTCAGAGCAGCATCCTGACTCTTTCAGTTTGGCTTTTAAAACAGGCAGTAAGAAGGTTCTAGCAGCTAAGAGCATCCAATTTAGCAAAAGCTTTTGAAAGGTCAAATCCTTAGATTTGACCCCTGAGTAAAGGATTAGACACTGGCTGGAAAATGGAAGGGGGACTGATGGAAAGATGGGCTAACCAGGTTTGGTTCTGCTTTTAATGCAACATTTTTGTCTCAATCCTCAACTCTGAAAAAGGGGGAAATGCTTGCCAAACAATAAACTCTTGTTTTTAAATTGTGGAAGGCAGTAACTCAAATTTATTTCTTTTTTTTTAAATCAGAAAAACAGTCTAAAACCATGAAGTTATCTTTGGAAACAGAAAGAATATTCATTCCATGTTATTTATTACATATTTTTTAAACATCAAAAAATTAAGGTTAGCAAAAGTTGAGATGAAAGCTCTTATTAACTATCCTTCTAAGTGGATCTGCCCCAAACTCACTATGGCCCTGGGAAATATGAGTAATAACAAAACAGTAGTAACCAGGTAGGGCTCAGGGCCAGAGGTAAGGGAGATTTTCCCTTCCCAATCAGGAGATTCCTTTTACCCAAGAGACTTCGGATTTGAAGACAGTAGGTTCTGAGTCCGAGGGGAGAAGTAAGAAGATGCGGATGCACTAGGGTAGGCAAATAGGCTCCAGCAGTCAGGGGACTGATAAACTCCAGTCCTAAACTGTTACCTAATTGCCCTCTGCCCAATCTTATACAGCTTGACACTATGCCAGGTGTGGACCACCTGGGGGGTGAAGGGGAACACAGAACAGAGCTGACACTGGAAAGCCTGTTTGCCTGCTTAGAGACCCATAGCTAAAGCCTGCCTCGCAGGGAGGCAACATCAGAGCTGGAATTTCCTAGCACTTTCCTCATTAAACTCTAAGATGGAGTTCACTGGCATGTTTATTTCAGGAGCCTAGTGCTTTCAAATAAACCATACCGAACACTAGCAAAAGTAAGCTTCACACACTGTAAAGCTTCAACAAAACCATGAACATAAAACACACACACAAAACCACTTGACTGCCTGAACCCGGCCTTAGAAACAGCATCTGGCTTACCAGCCACCACCTGCACGTCTATTTCTGTTCCCTCTCCAGTCCCTTTGCAATTTTGCAAGCAGCCATTTAAGTGTGGGAGCTTAACAAACTAGACTTATCACACCCTGGGTGAAAGTAGGAGGAACACAAAAAAAGTGTATGGTCTCAGTAACACAGACAGGCTAAGGAGGAATTAGCACACCAAGACCTGGCCCTGGGTATCTGCAGGAGTTCTGCCCTCAGGAGCTCCAGCCCACACTTAATGGGAAGCCCTGTGATGGCTTTTTTAAAAAAGCCATGAAACGTGGTTACAAGGACAGTGAGGGCAGGTAACACGCCTCAAACCCAAAGGACGCTTCCTCCCACAAACACCCTAAGCCATCCTTAGGGATAGCCAGAGTAGCCCTTTTTATTGCAAAAATGCACCTGACTAGTGGCCAGAATGGATCTAATAGAGTGAGCAATTAGGGAGGGAGATCAGCTCTTTCAGTTTTCCCTGGGTCAGTCTCAGATAAACCAGGATGGGATGGTCACTCTACCATGGCACTGCCTGGGCTTCCACAGCAGCAGCCTCTGCCAGGACCTGAGTGGGTAGCAGACAGCAAGTCACTTCATCTCTCTGGGCTCAGTATGTTAACATATAAAATGGGAAGGTGGAACAGAGTTTTTATCTCTGCCAGTATTTCTCAAAGTGTGATCTTCAGATCATCTGTGCCCTAGAACAGTGTCTGGCAGTGGTATCCCAAGACAAGGGGGACAGGCAGAGGGGTAGGAGCCGTGTACCCTGGTGGGGAGGAGTATTTTATCACTTCTACCAATTCTTTGTTTAGAATTGGCTTCACAGGATGCTAATAAAAAGGAGACCAACCTTTAACTAATTTTATTATTTTTTAAATCCTCTATAGGTAATACACCCCCTTACTGTGCACACCCAGGACAGACTGTGCCCGCCTCCCCCCCCACCCTTTGGTTCACCGCTGTTGTCTGATCCACCAAAGACGTATGTCTTTGAATAAGTTTCAATTTCCTTTTTAAGTAGAAAGTCTACAGCTCTATTAAACTTTGACTTAATTATTAATGGAGATCGTTTTTGGTAATATGTTGTTCTACAGCATTGTGGCTTCATCTTTTCCTTACTTCCTCATTTAAAAGATGACCCACCATAAATGTTATATTTGATCACCCTAAGATGCCTCTATCAAAGCCTTAAAAAGATTATCAGGTTTGTTAAATTATTTACATGGCTAACTACTTACAAATTACATTTAAACTATGCAGAGCTGGAAAAATGCCTCTACTTGAAAGCAGATCCAAATTCCTTCTGAACCAATTTGGTCAGAGGAGGTTAGCCACATTCACACCAGTGGAAGTTCAAATGTGGGAGGGCAGATTTATTTCTCTTAAAGAAAAAAAAATACATAAATGTATTATTTCAGCTAATTTTGAATGTTTGCATTTTCATAAATATGATCCCAATGCCACTAGAATGAGTTTGTTTTTGTCTTAGGGATCAAACTAAGATAATCCACTAGGCTTAAAATTCTGAAAGAAATCAATAAATGTCAGACTCAAAGCTTTCCTATTTCTGAGCTATCGGAATATTAATGTACAATCTCAGCAAAGGGCATATTACAAGAGTGTGAAGTGGACAAGGCCCAGTTCTTCACTAAGCTGCTAGGGGGGTTGTTTTCTGTCAGCTGTAATTGGCAGAATCAAAATCTTCCTTGAAGAAAAAAGAAAAGAAAGAGAAGAAGAAAAATGATAAGGAAAGTAAAACTTAAATGACTGCACCGGCAACCCTAACCAGTGAAAATAAGAGTCAATATCATACAGGAATGGGGTCCTCTTAAATGTCCATGACATAAAGTTAATGCCAGGAAAGGGTTTCAGAAGCCAGTATAGAATTTTGACATAAAAGGCCTATAAAGTCTCATTTCTAGAACTACTCAGAAAGTGTGTGTGTGGGGGGGGGGGCACCTTGAATAAACCTGAAGAACAAGTAATCACTGCTTCAATGAGCTAGGCACTGCCCTAAACACAATGCAAGGCAGTGAGATCAAATATTATCTCATTTAATCTTCACAGCAACCCTGTGAGCTTCAGATGGAAACTGAGCTTGGAGAGGTGACGTAGTTTGTTCCTGGACTTGTAGCTAGCAAGTGGCAGGCACAGAATGCAGCCCGGGTCTTAAATCAATACAAATGCCAAATCTGATGTCTGCCAATACCAGTGGTTGAATACCCAATCAATTTTCCCTTGAAACTGTGTGCAATAAAAGAGGACCGTCAGAGTGAGACGGGGATGGGAGGTAGGTGGGGATATTTGCATAAGGCCTCCCCTCAATGAAACACAGCTTCCTTAGAAAACTCCAGCTAGAGGGAGCCCATCTTTCCAGGGCTTTCTCCAAAGGCACAGAAGCCAGGGCAGGGGCCAGGCTCTCAGTGGCACACGGCGGCCCGTCACCTGTTTAACACCCCACCCTTAGAAATGATTTTCTGCCAGGCCAGGCGTGGTGGCTCACGCCTGTAATCCTAGCACTCTGGGAAGCCGAGGCGGGCGGATTGCTCAAGGTCAGGAGTTCGAAACCAGCCTGAGCAAGAGTGAGACTCCGTCTCTACTATAAATAGAAAGAAATTAATTGGCCAACTAAAATATATATAGAAAAAATTAGCCGGGCATGGTGGCACATGCCTGTAGTCCCAGCTACTTGGGAAGCTGAAGCAGGAGGATTGCTTAAGCCCAGGAGTTTGAGGTTGCTGTGAGCTAGGCTGACGCCATGGCACTCACTCTAGCCTGGGCAACAAAGTGAGACTCTGTCTTAAAAAAAAAAAAAAAAAAGAAAGAAAAAAGAAATGGTTTTCTGCCACCCAATAAGAGCAGGTCCCTGGCATGCAATCCACATCCCTAGGAGTTGAGCAGAAAAGGCTTAGAAGCACTCTCCTCCCTCAACAGGCACAGGGCTGCAGACTGGGGCTTCGAGGCCTGTCTGAAACTCTAAATATTTACTCTTCAACAGAACAAGTAAATCCTCCAGTTCCATGATCAAATACATAAACAGGCCCTACTGCTTCCACAAGCTGCACCCTCTCCCCACGCCCCACCCCTCCACACACGCCCAGCACATTAAATCACATTACTGAACATTATTGCTGAAGTAGGTACTAAATACTGTACTCAGGTATCAATTATTTTCTATGCAACATGCGTTTTTAAGGACCAGTTTTTATTGAAGCCCCTTTAAATGTATTTTCATGGTTTCCTCCACTATTGCAAAGTAGGTATACTATCCATTTTACAAATGAAGACACCAAATTTCAGAGAGTATGGTGCCTACTACTGCATAGCTGATAAAGGGCAGCTTTTGGATTGAAACTTAGGTTTCAGTCTTTCTGATATCCCATCCATTTTCCTTCTAATTCTAGTTAGGAATATATATTTTTAATTAATTGCGATAAATGTACAAAGCAGGAACATAATTCAAATGCACTGTCATCATCAAGCCTACCCATGCACTCAAAGATATACACACACGCCCACTGACACACAAAGCCCTGTTAGTCTCCCTATCTCCATAATGCCTAAATGACTGATTGCTCCTTTCTCAATTTTCCCTCACTCAAGCTATTGTGTCCAAAACTGCCACTCTCAGTAAACCACCAAGTCTTTATCCTGCTTTGAAATGGTGATCTATTAAAACAAGATCTACGGAGCCACTTAGACTAGCTGGCAGGGTTTACTCTGCTACTTGCCAAACTGTGTCCCTGGACAAGATTTCTGATGGTTTTCTTAATCCCCTCCCCCACTCCTAACTCAGTGCTATTCCTCTTCTCTAAGGACATCCCAGTGTCTTTAAAGGATCTGTACCAATGACAATAAGCAGGGGGGGGGGGGAAGGAGGAAGAGGGAGGGATAGGGGAAAAGAAGAAAGAAAATGCAATCTTAATCACAGCTTCAGGACAGCAACAATAGCTTTGTAACCTGAAAACCTCAAAGATAAGATCTGACATTTATGCAGACAATGGCAAGTCACAAACGAATGTTATTCCTAGGTCACTGTGTGAAAACGGTTGAAGCTCTGGCATAGCGGGGCGGGGAGGGGGGGCAGGGGCAAGATATGTAACCCTAACAATATTTGTACCCACATAATATGAGATAATAAAAAAAATTTTGAAAAAAATGAAAAAGGCTACCAAGAAAAGGAACGTATCTCCTTCTAAAAGCCATTTGTGTACCTCTAACCCCACAACTGTCAAAAGCAATCCCCACAATACTATGCTGAGTTAATAAAAGCAAAAATTGGAAAAGCTAGCAGCAGTGGCCTAAGAGAAGTCCATTTTGAAGGCCGGTAGTGAGGAAAGAAGTTCTGCTTAAAAAAAAAAAAAAAATGCTCAAATACATGCTCAAAAAACTCTCACAGATGAGTTATGGAAAGTAGCATTTTATACAATGACAAAACATTAGAATAAACTTCAAAAAATGAATATTCACTAATATGTACCTGCTAATGCTTACGATCTGTCTTTATAATATACAGTATTAGAGAAAAATTAGGTTCAAGTATTCAAATGTCTCAATCACTTGCTTATAAAATGCATGTAAAGTTAAAGTGAAGGGAGGGAACAGGGTTAAATCTGATCTTAACCTGTCCAAAGCTTTCACGGGATATATCTGTGGCCTAGGCCACTTCCCTTATGAGAATTTTATCCATTATCCTGGTTCGCTTTAAATGGATTGTGTACTCGGCAGGACGCCCTTACTTTAATCTGAAGGATCCTCTGACACCATGCAAAGTGCTTTTCTAAACACATTTTGTTCTTTTCTATACATGTCAGTTTACTATTATTAAATTGTCATATTAACAAATGGACTTGAAGTAAGTTGTTTGGTTCAAGTGCCTTCCAAAAAAACCCCAAGATACTTAAGTGCTTTCTGGATTTTTAAATCTTTGCTGCCCACATATCATGCCAGAAGATTCTGGAAAGAAGGGGGGCTCTCATAGAGCTGAAAGGAATTAGGCATTTAACAAAAACAAAACAAAACAAAAAGGCAGTGTTTGATGCAACTGAGATCAAGAGGACTAGGATGTTAGTTCCTAACTAGAAAAATGTCAAGCCTAGAAAATGAACCCAGTTATATCTACTAAGTGACATTTTAAAAAGTCAATAAACCTATTATTTATTTTTAATTATGGTAAAATAAAATACACCTAACACAACATTTACCATCATAACCATTTTAAAGCGGACAGTTCTATGTCATTGAGTACATTTGCATTGTTGTGCAACCATCACCATCATCCAGAACTCCTTTCATCTGTCAAAACTCAAACTCTGTGCTAGCTCCCAGACCCTGGCAATGATCATTCTACTATCTCTCTGTCTCTTTAAATCTGACTGCACTAGATACCTCATAGGTACCCAGAGGCAGAATTGTTGTGTCATATGGTAACAATATTTTCAATATTTTCAGGAACCTCTATACTGTTTTCCATAGCTGCTGCGCCATTTTATTCTTACCAACAGTGTACGAAGAATCTAATTTGCCCTCCTTCTAGCCAATACTTTTTATTCTCTGTTTGCTTTGTTTGTTTGTTTGTTTGTTTTGATAGCAGCCATCCTAATAGGTATCAGGTGATATCTCATTGTTGCTTGTGCTGTGTTTTTTGTTTTTTAGAGACAAGGTCTCTTGTTCTGTCGTCTGGGGCTAGAGTGCAGTGACGCAACCATAGCTCACTATAGCCTTGAATTCCTGGGCTCAACAGTAAACCCTGCCTCAGCCCACTGAGTAGCTGGGACTGCAGGTGTGTACCACCACACCCAGCCAATTTTTAAATTTTTTTGAAGAGACAGGGTTTCGCTATGTTGCCCGGGCTGATCACAAACTCCTGACCTGCAGCATTCCTCCCACTTTGGCCTCCCAAAGTGCCGGGATTACAGGTGTGAGCCATCACATCTGGCCTCATTGTTATTTTGATTTATATTTCCGTAATGATTAGTCCAGAAAGTCATTTTTAACCAAAAGTTCAGAAAGATAATTCGAAAGAATTTATGCTCCATCCCTGAGTTTTCCTTCACAAAAACCCATTCCTTCTTGATGCCTGTCTTCCTCCCAGCCCTTTCTCTGCCTCACTCTCTACAATAAAGCATGGATATCATTTACATCCTCCTGAATGCATCCGTTCCACTACGCAGAACCTGAGCAGCTTTCTTGCTGCTGATGGTGACTTAGCTTGTGGGGAAGAAGTAGGAGACAAAGTAGAGTATGAATATGTGACCAGAGAAAGAGACCAAGACAAAACCACTCTGCATTAAAAATAAAAATAATAACAAAAAAAAAAATGAAGGCTATCACTCTCCTACAAGAAAAAAATAAAACAACATCTCCTCATCCCAATAGGAAAATATACATGAATTCACAGAAAGTGAAATACCAATGATTAATAAATATTTGAAATACGTTCATCATGAGTAACAGAAAAACACACATTACAACAGTAACATTTCTTTCCAAAGTAAAAATTTTTTCAAATGATAACAATCTGCAATCTGATAAGGAAGTGCAAATGGGTATAATTTCCGGACAATTTGGCAGTTATCAAGAACACTAAAATATTTACCCCTTTGGGCTTAAAAATGCCCAATGTTTCTAGGAAACATTCCTTGGGAAATCATCAAGAATGAAAAGATACATATACTGGAAATAGCCTAAATGTCCACAAAAATATAGGGACCAGTTAAGTAAATTATGGTACATGCATAGCATAGAATAATGTACAGTCACTGAAAATATTTTTGAATAAGTTTAATTACATGGAAAAAATGTTCAGATTATATCATTAAATGGCAAAAGCCTACATATAAACAACATACATAGTACGACTTCATGATATTTACTTTAAAATAGAAGATCGCCAAAATTACTAAGTCAAGAAATCTAGTTCCAAATGCTTACATTGCTATTTTAAGTTGTACAAAGTTAGGTGCATTTCCTAAATTCTCAATCCTTAGTTTTATCTGTTAAACTGGGTAAAAATTAGTATCTACCTCCCAGGACTTGAGGAGGAATTAAATAAAGTAAACTATGTAAAGTAATAAGGTCATTAGGGAATAAATATTAGTTGTTGCTATTATTTTCAAATTTTAAAAACTTACTTATTAAAAATGGCTGTCATTCATAATAGTCAAACATCAAACAAAATAGATGGTAAACACTAAGGCAAAGCTTCAGACCATGTGCCCCAGGTATGCAATCATCCACAGCATTACTAATGAGATATCCCAAAAAGACACTGCAAGAATCACCCTTTTGTGTTCAATCATGCCATAGCATAGGTGTTTGGAGCAGTCGATAAACATGATGGTGTCAGGGAAGAGTAACACAAAAAAAGAGACAATGAAATCATTTAAAAAGGATATGGGGAAGAAAGCAAAGAATAAAATCTTAGGAATAAAGATTCTCAGGGCATTACTAATATAATATAAAAGGATTTTGTACAAAAAGAGGCAATCTGGATTACCTTTAAAAAAAATTAAGAAAAAATGATTCCTAAAATACATAAAGTGACGCGACTGGTTATTGGCAAACAAAATCTGGAGCCACATTTCTTGACTGAAAAGTGTTTTTAAGAAATGAACTGATCAAAAGAAGATGGAAGGGGAGAAAAACAATAAAATTTTGAGAGTCCCAACTTTGTAAGAAATAAAGAGAAAATCTGGTTTCCCTGGTGATAGAGGAAGAAATGTAAGTGTATGTAATAAATCTTTGAAATCTTCAGTATATGACATGGACCTAGATTCTAGTCCTTGCCAACAAGGTTTAATCAGGTGAGTAAAATACATGAGGAAGGCTGGGCTCAGTGGCTCTCGCCTATAATCCTAGCACTTTGCAAGGCCAAGGTAGGAAGATGCTTGAGGCCAGGAATCACTCCTCACATACTTTGGCATTTTGAAATCCAACCTGACAGGAATGACCTTCTCATTTTCACCCAGTCATCACAAGAGGTGCCAGGTCTACTCTGGGTTTCACCTAAAAGAGGCCTTCAAAAAGGGAACAATTGCTTTCTCTGAAGAATCTTCTTTGTTGGTTATTCTGAAATATTATAACTTTTTGGAGCACAAATGATAAGAGCTCAAGTGATTCTTTTAACTCAAAATACAACTGAAAAATACAATATACAAAATCATTGACTAGAATATTTCCATGGAAAAAAAATCTCTTTATTCTTAGAGGATTTATTTCTGCCTGCCACAAAAATGACATTTGGCCTGCTTCAAAGTTTCATGAAATAATAATTAGTAGGCTTCAAATACAGAAGACTCACAGGAATCAGAGAATTGGGAGGGTGAAAGCAATCTCAGATTACACAGGCCATTTGCTTCACAGTATACATGAGAAAATAAGCAGAGATAAATTACAAGGCTGCCCCAGTGTGAGGTTAAGTTTTGATAGAATTTGAGTGTTCTGATTCCCAGTTAATATTTTCTGCATCTTTCTCATAAATCCTTGGGGAAGAAAATGCATTAAAGTTACCATTTGTAACAATAACTCAAAGAATTTTTATTTCCAACAGAGATTCAGCAGAAATCCCACATTTATG
This sequence comes from Mirza zaza, assembly GCA_008750895.1. Taxonomy (NCBI): domain Eukaryota; kingdom Metazoa; phylum Chordata; class Mammalia; order Primates; family Cheirogaleidae; genus Mirza; species Mirza zaza. The sequence goes on from VSMD01058964.1 coordinate 60,957, forward strand.
AATACCACAGCAAAACACATTTTTGAAAAAGTGAAGTTGGAAGAAGGATTTATTCAAATTCCCGGGAATGACTTACTGAGCCTAAACAAGCATTAAATCAAGAAAATTCATCAAATAGATGATAATGTTATATTATTAAATAATAGTTTGTTCTTTGTCATCAAGTCAACAACATAATCTAATGGTATATATTATAATTTTCATTTTAAGAGAAACCATCCAGTTGTTTTTTTAAACAACAGATATTTCACTCTGTCAGTCAAGTAGCATCACATTGGCCCTTCTTATCTGTACTGAGAGTTAAGTGTAGTATCAAGGCGAGGCTAAAAACCACCAACCTTTGGTCTATTCAGAGACTTGGCCAAAGTCATTGACCTTAGGCTGCTCCATTTTTAATCAACCATGCTGGGCTTCCATATTGCTGTCCATATGCTCCTACAAAGTGGCATCTTCCGGCCATGAAGGCCTCTACTGTAAACACCCCAACACCAAGGGTGAAAACTAAATGTTCAACTGAGCAGAGCCCAATTCAGTCAATCTTTTAGTGTTTCTCTTTCCAGAGAGAAGTACATAGAACTGAGGCAAAGGCATGCAAATTCACAATTTTAGCCTCAGTAAGACCTTACTGACCTCATTTAGTGTAAAATAAAAATCTTAGATAATCAGGTATTTCCCAGATATGTTCTCAGCTTTGAAATACGTGGCAATAGAAGCATAAAAGGAATAGAATCTTAAAGGAATTGTTCCCATTACGAAAGCATTTCATTTTATAAAGAGATTCACAACAGGCTTCTTTAAATCATGTTATACATTATAGAATACTGAAGAAGAAAACGTGTGGGTAAAATGTTAGAAGGATACTGAAAGTGAATTCTATCAGTGATAACAATATTGGCTGGTTCAGTTATGTTGATTCAGGCCCTTGATGGATGCTACTGAGATGAAGACTACAGTTTGGTTCCCAGAATGCATCGTTTAGTTTTGAGAAGAGGAGAAACATGCAGAACTTCTAACTCTGGATATAACTATACCCTGGGATTTTTGGAAAACTAAGAGAGTCTGAATGGTTAATAAAGGCGGAGCTGTCACTACTATAGGAAGAACCAAACTAGACACCCTTCCAAAAATCAATAGCAACCTGTGGTATTTGTGCCATATTGGATCAGTATTCTCAACATTAACCATAAACCTTCACTTTCCATATAGGCCATTAAAACTCTTCTACTTGAATCAATGACCTGAAGGAACAGGACCAACTCTGTACATATCAATATAAGGACATCTGCTGTGACTGACAGTTGAAAGCAGCTGACTCCTTTGTGTAAACTGTAAATCAAGTTATGGGATCATGCAAAGGAAGAAAAAATGTTCAGGAAGAGGAAAAATGAACTTTCAGTTTTCAACTAATACATTAGTCTTATTTTTTAAAGGCAGAGAGAGTCTAAGTACAAAGCTATCTCCATTCTAATAAACTAATTTTTTCAACTAATAAATAGCCTGGAATCAGCAAAGAGAAGAAGGATGTCAGGAAAATGCAGCTTTCTGCATACAGGTCAACCTTTTGTTCTGCAAAACAGAAGACTGCATATCTCTTTCAAATACATTAGCTATCTAAATGTGAGCACTGCAGGAATTTATCAGACGGAATGTATCAGATGGCACTCTGCAATTGTATGTGGATCCCCTACTATGTGCCAACACAGAACAACCTGCAGTTCCTGAGAGCCCACCTTTGGAGAGACTGCAAGATTAGATATGAGTTCATATTTTCCATAAGTAAAGCTTTGCTCGAAAAGTAACTCTGAACATGCAAACACACCCACTTTTTTCACAGTAAGTCTCAGCTCAAGATAGATGCCATATCTATATTGAACTCCAAGTCATTTTAAAATAGGAATCTATTGCTTTGTGCATGTCAGTTTCTGCATGTGACCCTCTGACTTCTTCTCAAGTAACAATATTGCCGATTGAAACACCTTCCTTAAACAAAAGATACGTTTTGTTTCCATGAAGCTTTGCAGCCATTTGCACTTGCAAAAGGCACAAAAGACATATTTCTGCCACCCTCAATAGTGTTTTTAGGCAAACAAGATAACAGAAACAAAATCAAGGTGAGCTGGAGGCAGGGGCAGAGAGGTGGAAGTGAGAAATGGAATCTAAACTCTACTTCGTGATCTAAGAAATTCAACCTTTACTGATGAATTGGGTGGGAGGAGGGATGGGTAAAAAGAAGGGAAAGATGATGTTTTCTGTTGTGAAAAAATGTGTGCTGCAGTATTGGTTTTTTTCACTAGCACCCAGAGAATGCTTGGCAGGCAAAATCTACTTTAGTGACTAAAACTGATTCAATGAGAATAACACAAGTTTGTGTGTGCCCCAATGGAGATATCCAACCAAACTGAGAAACTATACAATTATATGACAATTCTTCAAAATTTTAAGTGTGTTCTCGTGCCAAAAAAAAAGTTTATGATTATTCCCAGGTCACGGCGATCAATTTAATATCACCATTTTCAAATCTATGTACCCATCCTGCCAAGTCCTCTTTGAAAGAAACCGCTAATGACCTGGAGTGCTATTGTCACCTACTTCCCAGCACAGTGTGCCTGATACTCAGTGTCAAGGATGGAAACCAAATAGCGACCAGAAGCCAAGGAGTCCCTGGCGTATTCTTTTGAAGCACAGTCGCTACAATCCTTATGCTAGAGTGTAAAGGCTGCAAGTGTGCGCGGTTCTTCCTCCCTCCCGGCCGCGCGTCCGGAACGTTCCTCTCTGTCAGGTGGGCGGCAGCGAGCCTCGGCGGGGAAGCCCTGCCTGGCAGCGCCGCGTGCCGCGCGGGTGGACAGGGCGAGTCCCGCGGAGTGCGGCGGGTCCCAGGGACGGCCACCGCTCACCTTTGTTCGCCTGCCCTCACCGCGACGAGGGAGTGGGGCCATGGAGGAGCAGGGGAGGCGACCCTGACGCTCCGCGGCCCCTTCCTTCCCGGCGCCCGGGAGGAAATCTGCAGGCAAGCCAGACCCTGTTTGGCTCCCAGAAAGCAAGCCGGGTCAGCAGCCCTTCCCCAAACACAAAGGTTGGGAGGCGTGAACGCGAGCGCTGGGGGCGCGGGGGCGTGCGCCACAGAGCACGCGAGTGTGCGTGTGCGCGCGAGGGTGTGCGCGCGCGCGCGTGTGTGTGTGTGCAGGGGGAGGGGAGGAGGTGCTCCAGCCCTCCTTACCTCTCGAAGACGAGCCGCACCATGAAGAGGCAGAAGGCCACGGGGAAGGCGAGATAGAGGTCCTCAGCCTGAGGGAAGGTGGCTTCCTCCGTGTTCTTCAGGTCCGCCCAGGTGACATTGTGCGGGAGCCAAAACCTCTCGTTCCAGAACCAGGCTAAGATCCCTGCCATCTTGCTTTGTCCACTCCTGCCCCGCGGCTCCCGCAGCCCGCCAAGCCCTCCGCCGCGCAGGGCGCCCGAGGATGCGCGCCCGGCTGGCCCCGAGCCTGTGCCGCCGCCGCCGCTGCTCCCGCCCGCCGCCGCCGCCTCCGCGGCTGCTGCTCTCGAAGGCTCGCGGCGAGCCCCGGTTCTCTCCTCCCTCTGGCCGCGCTGGGAAAAAGGGCCGCCTCGCTGTCACATGGCAGCCCGGGCCGCTCGCCCTGATTGGCTGGTCGTCGCGTCAGGCAGCTAGGCACACGCGGCCACCTCGCCCACGCCCGGAGGGCAGGGCGCCACCACTGCGCCCCGGGCGCAGGGCACTGCTCGGGCAGTGCCGTCCGGTCCTGCGCGCGCTGTGCTCCCGCTTTGCGCTCAGGGCAGCGTCCTGGAGCCGGTCCCCCAAATCCGCCCTAGTCCCCGGCCTGCTCGCACATGCTCAGAACGCCGGCTCCTGCCCCACTGGAGTTTCAGGGTTCTCGGTTCTCTTCCCCTGCGCCGGGAGGCGATGGGGAGCCAGGTAGTGGCCCAGGCTCAGCTTCCAAAACAGTCCTGCACTGCGAGAGAACAGCAAAAGGAGAAGTAGGGGGCGCAAAGAGCAGAGGAGGAAGAAGTGGGAGGGAAAGGATCGTCTACCCCATTGCTTGGAGAAACAGTGAAAATCAGGAACTGTGACAGGATGGTGTGGCAAGAGCCTCTGCCTCAACCCCATGTCTGTCTTTCCCCCATCTCTGCCCCTCTGCCCCCCTTGTACTACTGTGTCTCATCAAAGCGGCTCCTCCCCGGGAACAAGGCCCTCTATTTTGATTTATGAGGCGGTACAAGAAATTGGGCACTGAATTGCTATTTGATTACTAATTGCTATTTGATGATGATAGCAACTGCAGCATTCAGTAAAACCGCCCCCTCAACTAAGCTCTCTGAAAATGGGGCTAGACCACATGTTGACTTCATAGATCATGAGAGAACCTCCACTCTGCTACTTGACAAGCTCCTTATTTCTGCCTTTTCAATTTGAATCCGTTAAGGTATTAGGCCTGTGAAGCCTAACCAGGCACCTTTCCTCCCATAATAGCTGTTCCCATTGATACAGGAACTATATATGGATTAGTTCAGGGTCCTATGTAGACCTGGTTCCAGAGCATGTTTTGTTCATTTTTCTCACAATTATTCATTTTCTGCATGGTTCCGCCAGTAAGTGCTACTGGATCTTTTCCATGGGCATACAGGCGCACACACACAGTTTCTTGACTCTTCCTTCCTCTCCAGTTACCACCCTCTTTTCACTCCTTTCCTTTAAAGCAAAACTCTGAAGAATGGCCTATACCATTGCTTCGAATTTCTCTCCTCTTGTTCTCATATGAACTTCCATTTGGGCATTTGCCTCCTCCACTGCACTGAAACTGCTCAAGGTCACCACTGATATTCTTGCTGCTAAGCACAAAAGTCAATTCTTGTCTTAGTTCAGGCTGTTTAGACTGGGCAGCTTAAACAATAGAATGCATTTCTTACAGTTCTGGAGGCTGGGAAGTCCAAGATCAAGGTGCCAGCAGATCCAGCCTGGCAAGGGTCCTCTGCCTGGTTTTCAGACAGCTGTTTTATTGTTGTATCCTCACATGGCAGAGAGCAGAGACAGAAAGCAAGCTCTCTTATATCTTCTCCTGAGGGCACCAATCCCATTCATGAGGGCTTTACCGTTATGAGCTAATTACCTCCTGAAGGCTCCATCTCCAAATACCATCACACTGGCAATTACGATTTCAGCATATGAACTTTGGGAGGATGCAGCATTCAGTTCATAGCAATTCTCAGCACCTCTGTCAGTAGCATTTGACTCAGTTGCTCTTGAAACATTCTTGCCTGGCTTCCAGAAACCATACTCTTGTAGATATCTTCCTCCCTCATGGCCATTTCTGCTCAGTCCCTTTCCTAGTTACTCCTCACTTTCCTAACCCATGGAAGTTGGAGTAGCGTCGGAGTCAGTCTTTTTCCTCTTCACTTTTCTATCTGCACTCATTCATTTGGTAATGTTATCCAGTCTCATGGCTTTTAATAACATCTGTCATTAAAATAGCTAATAGGTATTTTAAAATACTAAACTACTATTTAGTACTAAATAGTACTAGTAAACTAGTATTTTAAAATACTAATAGCTCCCACATTTATCTCTCTAGCCATGAACTTTCCCCTGAATGTCTGACTCCTAAATCTACTGTCAATTTACCAACTCCACTTGGATATCTAAAAGCCAAACTACTGCTGACCAAACTACTAATCTTCCCCCTAAAATCTCTTCCTCCCATAGTCTTGGCTCAAGCCAAAAATGTGGAGTCATTTTTCCCCTTCTCTCTCTCTCATACCTCCCTTCTAATCCATCACAAATCTTGTCAGCATCAGTTTTAAACCATAATCTCACCATCTCTCACCACTTGTGCTACCATCTTGGTACAAACATCCAGCATTTCTCCCCCGTGTCACCCCAGTAACCTCCTAACTCCCAGTTTCAACTCTTGTCCCTCTCTAGTCTTTTCTCAGCCAGAGCAATCCTGTTGAACTGTAAGCCGATCAGTCCTGAGCTGAAAGCCCTGCTTCACCCTCATCGCTCCCCAAGTGGAAGCAAAGTCATTACACTGTCCTGTGCTATTTGGCTCTGTGTTAACTCTCTGACTCAGCTACTTTGTGCTGTCCCTTCCTCTGCTTCAGTCACACTGGCCTCCTGCCTTTCTCCAGACATACCAGACATGCCTTGCAGCCTTTCCACTTGCTTTTCTCCATCCCCAGAACTCTTTTCCCACAAAGATCCATGTCTGCTCTTTCCTGAATGTCACTCTCTCGGTGACCCCTTCCCTGGCCACCATAGTTAATCTGCAACACTCACTCTTCCCATCCTCCAAAGCGGTTTCCCCATCAACACAATATGTATTTTACTTATTTCTTTCTTGGTCTCCCCCCAACACACACACTAAAATGTAAGCTTCAAAGAGTTAAAGATTTGTGTCTGTTTTATCTACTATTCTATCCCTAGCATGTAAAAAAGTGCCTAGCACATAGTAGTACTCAAGAAACTATTGAATTAATGAATCAACATTACTCCAACCTCAAAAAAATCTTCTCTAGGAGAGGAAAAAATCTGAATAATTGTGTTAATGTTTACATATCCATGCTAGACTCTTGTGAAGAATAGTATAGGCATAAAGAAGGGATTGTTCAATTCTTGGGTGGGGGAGAGGAGGTGTCATTGAAATGAGTCTTCATCGGTGAGCAGATGTCACCATCCTGCCTCCAGACTATGTGACAAGCTGTTCGGTGTTACTGGGCTGTTACTTCAGACTCTGGGGCAGATGCTGTGGCACCAACTGCATTCTTGTAGGCCATAGAGAGGAGGCTTCTCACCACATTTGTGGCCAAAGGTCATGTCATGGTGAGGCCTCGCTTTCCGGGCCCACCAGACCCCTCTGTGGCCATCTCTAGGTTTCTTGTGTCACTCCCTCCTCTGTAACCTATGTACCTTGTGTCCTACTTCAGGGCTTCTGTGCTGTCCAGCAGCCACTTCAATGTCCCCAAACATTCACAACAGTAAGTGTTGGTGAATTAATCGGAAGCAGTTTTATTCCTTTCCCTCTCCTGCCCCTCAAACACACAGTAGCTTCAAGCAGGCTCTTTGAAAATATCCTGTGATACAAACCAATCAGCTTATTTCCAGGTTGGGACCTACTCAGAACTAACCCCTTTATATTACCTCTCCTCTTTCTCTGTTTCACTCCCTTTTTGGCTCATTCCTGCTTCCCTGAAACTATACTTCCCTGGAACTTCTCTTTGTTTTCTAGAAAAGCCAAACTAACAGGAGAGCAAAAGATAGTGTTACTCTTCCATTCACAACCTTGAGAAGGTGGTGGGATTTCAGGAACATTTTGAAGGCTGAGTTTTATTGAACAGTGGAAGGAGGATTTAGTACTTACCTGTGAACCTTGCACGTGTCCTGTAGTTTCTAGGAGCATATTAATGCTTTGTTGTGTAGGTTGTATACCAGTAGTACCTGTCTTGCCTATCATGAGATTCACATGAGATAAGGTGTGGGAAGGGGCTTATAAACTACTCACCTCTATACCTGTATGCAGTGTACCTGACATCCACGCCTTTATCTGTATAGCCAAACTCCTCTAGGCGATAGTCCTTTCCTACCACCCTCCATCCAAATGATTACCCCAGAAAAATAATAGAGTAAAATATCATTCCATATCTGACCACATTTTATTAGTCCAGGAATGGACTGTTGGCCCAAGATTATAATTAAAGTCTGTCTTCTGGTATTGAGGATTGGGCCCAGACAGTCTTTCTCTGGACACTGTGATTCAAGGATTTAGACTCAGAGGCTGATAGGCCCTTGTTTCATCACCTGCTAGAAAAAGCAGAAGCTAGTCTGCAAAAAGAGAGAAGAACAAAGCAGACCTGTAGAGTTAAGTGAAAGTAAGAAACACACAGAGAGTCGTGTTGGCATTGGAGCCCCAGGTTCCACGTAGTACCTGGGGACCAGCTACCTTCTCATCTTTTGGTTCTGTGAAACAGTCTCATATCTTCATGATAAATTTCCCTTTTTGGTTGGGTTGCTGTTATTTTAATCCCCAAAGTTCCACTATCCATGGACATTTACTCTAAGAGTACATGTCTTTTAACACTAAGCGTAGCTCAGCTCAGGCCCTAGGGAAGGTTGATCACAGGGAGAACATAGCACAGCACACCTCCCAAGGAAGCCACTTTGTACCTGTGCAAGAAAGATGTCTAACTGTTGCCCCAGGAAAACAATATACAATTTATGCATCAGACAAGTATGTAGCTCAGTGAGAAAGTGGAGAGTTGGCTGGCAAATAGAAGAAACAAAGGAGAGAGAACAGGTGAAAAAAAATTTTGTTGGCAGGCAGGCGACACTGGCTACACTGCATATTAGGAAAGCATACTTTGTTTCCCGAATATAAAACATCATCTGAGAATACACCCTTATTTTCAAGCAACTGGAAAATATCAACAATGCTAAACTTTATCTCTCATTCTCAGGTACACACCCAGGTCTTCATGCTTCCACATACATTTGAGTTCACATTGTAAAAAATCTCCACTTCTTGGGTGCAGGACAACAGCCAGAAGTTTAGATGAATTTCCACTATCAGTTGCATAACACAAAATTATAGTACTTGTTCTACAGAAAGAACACGACATCTATTTGGGGAGCAGGCTGTACTCACATGAAAAGCCAGATAGCTTCACTCAACATGGCCCTCACAGTATGTGACAAGTGCTCGAGTAGTGCAGATAACAAGGGCTTTCTGCTCAGAGGAAAAAGGAGACAGTGTGCTTTGAAGAGGTAAGGAACTTCAAGGAAGAAGCAGACATGGAAACAGACTTGGAAGCGTGAGTAACATTTGAAAAGGCATGAGCAAAGGTGAAAAGTGAGGAAGGTTTGCTGAGGAACAATAAACAAAACATTGCTGAGACTCCGAATTACAAGTGGCCTTCAGTATGAGGCAAAGGAATTCTGCTTACTGAGAACTGAATTTTGTCTGTGATCATAACACATAAGCAGTTCTATAGTATGATACCTGGTACACAATACACACTCAACTATTGTAGGTTTTAAATGTATATACAAATAAACTTATTTATTGCTTAAAACACAGGATAGTGCTAAATGTAAGCATTCAATTTAAAATCATAATTCATTGATTTTAATGGACCCTGGTTTTCACTGGGAATAATGTGGAAATATTGCTAAATTTTATTTTTGCAGTTGTTCCTCATGAATATAACACCTTCTTGCTGTGGTTGACAAAACTGCCTGAAATCTACACTTACGTTTTGCTTCTAGGTATTAGTCCCTTGGGTTTTCACTTAGACAGTATTAGGTGGGGTGGGGGAGGAGTAATTTGGGCAAGAACTAGGCAGCAGTCATCCCCCCAGTATGCAAATTGCCCACAGCAGTGCAGAAAACCCAGCACCTCCTGCCTTCTTAAGAAAGGAAATGAGTATTTAACTGACAGCATTGGAGTTAGTTTGAGTAAAGTCCTGTAACCTGAACAAGAATTGAACACACACTATTTGCTGGAAGTTCTCCAGCAGAGGTGCTCCTTTCCATATTCACAGTCTTTCTTACAACCACACCAGGTGTTGAAGAGCCTTCCCGTCCCTCCTCCACCCTGACAGCTCCTACCTCTGGAAAACCTTTACTGATACTGACAACCATCAATTACTCTGGTATTCCTAGCCAAACCAAATCACTGGCTGGCTTTTCTATCTTTTCTCTTGTAATCACAATCTAATTAAATGCTAATGTTCCCCTTGCAGCTTTCTTTAACCTACTAATGTTGTGTCAGAATCCTATTAAAAATTTAAGGAGGCCAAACGTATTGCAAAAAAATTACCAAAGAAAATTGAGAAACAACTAGGTTATTTGACCATGGGCTATCCAGTTAGGGATTAAATTCACCTTAGTTATCTATCCATAACTTTATAGATACATTCAACTACTGCTAGGTATAAACAACCATGATGGAATTTTCTATATCTATATATATATAGGTGAATAGCATTTAGAGAGCAGGTGTCTTAGTCTGTTTTCTGTTGCTATAACAGAACAGCAAAGACTGGGTAATTTATAAGAAAACGAAGTTTATGTGGCTCATGGTAATGGAAATGGGGAAGTCTAAGAGCATGGTGCTGGCATCTGGTGAGGGTCATTCCATGGCAGAAGACATCACATGCCAGCAAGTACACATGAAAGACGGAGAGAGAAATGGGGCTGAACTTATCCTTCTTGATTAGGAACCCAATCCTGCATCAATATCTTTATGAGGGCTACTCATCTCTTAACGGTCCCACCTCTTAATACTGTCATAATGGCAATTAAATTTCCAGCACATGAACTTTTGGGGAACACATTTAAACCATAGCAGCAGGACACCATATTTATTCACCAAAAAGCCTAAATTCTACTTTCCACTCTGCAAAGATTTTTTATAATCAAAGAGAAACAGAAAACTCAACCTATCATCTGGCTAATTTACAGGAGGAGTAAAGAACTGAAAATATTGCTTGAAAGTATCGATTTTATATAGAAACATAGAATTTCAGGACTGAAAGGGACCTTATATGCCAATGAGTACAATTCACCCTTTGTGTTCATCCAAACTAGGATTAAACATCTCTGATGACAGGGAACTCACTACCTTATAAAGTGACTCATTCCATTTTGGCACATCTATGATTATTAAAAAATCCTTTAATAAAGACATGATCTTGAGGAACTTAGCAAAATCTTCTTAATTTCACACTTGTAATATGAGGAGAGTACTTTTACATTGACTAAATGAATCTAGAACTCAAGGATAAGATTCATGTCTAGACACATCGCCTTGAACAAAATACAGCACTATTTTTTTGACTAATCACTTCTATGTAAGGACATTAGGAATATCTCTGAGTTATATTCCATATTACTCAAGGGTTCCTTACCTCTGTGAACAACAACAAAAAAGCCTACCTTGACTACAGAATCATTGACATTTGCCTAATGATACATGGATAATTTTGTGTTCTTTGTCATTTAGCCAAAAAAAAAAAAGATTGGCTGGTTATCCTTAAAAAAAATTTTTTTAACAAGTAGGAAAGATGGGAATCATCAGTCAGCATTGTAGATGCAGAAAAAAATCGAAACTCTTGAAGTTTAAATCCTAAGATCTTCATGAATTCTACAGAACATGAATGACCTTATAGCATACAGTTTTCTGCATAGGATAAAAAAATGTGACGACAAGTAGAGAACAGAAAGGCCATGTTGGATGTAGAAGCTGGGTGGTGATTTGGGTGCACACATTAGCTAAATTACTTTATTCCAAACTATGTGTTTTAGAGGGCAGGCAATTCATATTCATTCCACAGCAAGGTTAGAAATTATAGTAAGCTATAGACCTTCTGAATTGCTTGGGAAGAATTATAAGTGTAACTTTAAAATCCATGGATGCCAAGAATGTGCTATGTTATTTAAGAGTAGAGATTGTAAACTCAGATGACTTCAGAAGCCAGACAGGTAACAAAATGAATAGAACAGTCCAGGTAAAGAAAATAGGGGTGACCTGGAGATTTTACAGGGATTCAAATTCTCCTTTTCTTCTTCTTTCATTTTGTTTCCCAGTTCTTTGTTTAAAACACTGTATAGGAAAGCTGAACACATCTGGTGGCCAGTGTCTGCAAGCTTCAATTATTTCCTTGTCTTCATATTTAAAGGAATATGTTCACTTTGGAGGCCATGTTTTAAAAGGAATACTTTTTTGTTTGAAAAATGGAATGTATCTCATAAACAACAGTCAGAATGGTGAAGGACATGAGAATCTTGAGGAGATTTTTAGTATATGTGTTCAGAGCAGCAACTTTGGAGTTAAAAAGAAAATGTAGGGTATGGCTTTGCCAGTCATAACCTATTTTTCCTTATAAAAAGTACTCAACCTCTTGAAACTTCAGTTTCTTCATATGTACAAAGGGAATCATACTGTCTACCACGTGAGGTGAAAGTAAGATTTACATGAGATAATGTAAAGTGCTTTACATTTAAATGGAGGAAGTTATTATTATGTATAGTAATGACATAAAAATTTCATTGTTTCAAGGAAAGAAGACCCAAACTTAGTTGAGATAATCTACCTCCAAGGTAAGCTAAGCCTTTCAAACCTGAGAATGAGTGGGCCACTATTTCTGAGATGAGTGGAAGAATTCTTTTACTCAGCAGAGAAAATGAGGCTGAACCAAGGAAGGGAGCAGTAAGGGGGGTGGAAAGAGGTTTCAGAAGCCTGTTCATCTGCTGTGTGATTCTTCGTGATGTTGTTGCCAAGAAGCAGCCATAAACATCTCAAACACAAACTGCTTAGAACCAGTGACATTTTGTGGAAACTCCTAAAGAGACTGGGTTTTGATATAGCCAACTTACAAAAACAAGCAAGTCAGAGGATGTAAGCTGAAGAAAATTTGAGAACTTGCAGAGATGGATGTTGAATATCAGGAGACCAAGAAACTGAATTTGAGCCGTGCATAAGGAGCAGGTGTGATCCATGGAGACAGCTGTATCCCAGTCACCCTGGGAACCACAGAAGAAACTAGAGAAGACAAACTTGTTGCAAGCCTGGATAGGTGTGTTCTAATATTGGAAGGGCTGTCAGGGGTGTGATTTGGCATGTTCTTCATAGATCCAGAGGCAGAATTTTGGCATACCTGAAAGCCTAATTTTATCTTCATAGAAGAAATGTGCAAAGCATGCTAAAAATCAATCAGCAGTTCCATCAAGCAGTGAACGTCCCATCATGGAAAGTGTCGAGGCAGAGGTCTACCTGTTAGAAATGTCCTATCTGAAACTGACTTGGAAATATGCATCATCTAAGTTCCCTTTAATATTTTGGAGTTAATGTAAAATCTTCTTCTATCCTGTGGAAAGAAGGGCAGGGACACAAAACAGAACTGGACTTGCCCTAAGGAGCTTCATCAGTTGGAGGAAGACATGTACTCTAATACTTTCCATTTCCTTGTGCCCACAATGTGGAAATTTTAATCTGAATATTTTTGAAGTTGATCATGTTCAGCAACTTCATTCTAGAAATACTTTTCTCACAGACTTTGCATTAACCATCTCAAAAGGGGGAAGAATGAAAGCCTAAAAGAAAAATGAAATTATGCAAGGAAGTTAGATAAATAAAGGAGATACAGGAAGCAACACAAAGAAATACTATTAAACTATTATTGAGCTATCATCTGAAGGTAACTGAAATGGATCATTTTAATGATGAGGTTGAAATTATGTTTTAAAAATTATTTCATACGCTTATATAGTATCATCGTATAAATGACTTAATTGATTTTTAGGTTCATATGGGATCGTCAAGAAATTTGAAACAAATTCCTTTAACATATTTTTATATCTGTAGAGAATGACTAATGTCTTGAGTAGAGAGCTCTAGAACAAATTCAGCTTCTCTGGGGGGTGAATTGGGAAACATCTGCAGCAGTCAGAATAAGTGTTGGTATGCTGAAAAAAGCAAACTTTCCATGGCTTGATGCAAGAAAAGTTTATTTTTCACTCATACTGCATGTCCAATGTGGATCAGCAGAGATTTTTAATCAATCAGAGATTCAGGGTAGAAAAACTCTGTCTTAAGGTGCATTTTCATGATTAACACTGTAGGAAAAAGAAGCATAATAAATCACGTACCAGTGCTTAAAGCTTCTACCCAAAAGTGACATTGCTTTCAATGTTTACATTTCATTGGCCAAAGCAAGTCACACAGCATAGTCTAACTTCAAAGTGAGACATGGATGTTCAAACCAAGAAATCTCAATTTAAAGGGTTTCATTTCCTTGATGCTGAGGCTAACAGAGGACACAGTGTAGTTTAATGGTTGAAAGCATGGGACCTCAAGTCCAATGCCTGTGTTTGGAGAAAAGGCCACGATTCACTAGTTATGTGACCATTCATAAGTAACAAGGTCTATGCCTCAATTTCCTATGAAATAGTCACAAAGAAAACATTGCTTACCCCATAGAGTTGTTGTACGTTTCAAATAAGATAATGAATATAAAACATATAGTATAGCACCTGGTCAGTGTTCAATAAAAAGTAGCTTCAGTTATTTTGATGATGAGGAGGCAGAGGAAGAGAAAGATGCAGAAGATGTAGAAGAGGAGGAGGAGGAGGAAAAGAAATCATGTTTCTACCTGCAGATCCTGGACTGTAATACCCTAGGATGAACTTTAGTCTCAGAATCCATTCATTCATTCAATAAATAGTGGCAAAGCCCAAGGCCAAGTACTAAACATATGATGGTGAGCAAAAGAAGCATGGCACTGTTTTGGACCTTACAGACCAACAGGAAGAAGCATATTAAAAAAATAAGTGGCTTAGACAAAAGCATCCCTATTTTTAAGGTGTCATCAGTGCATTATGTCTGTTGTTTCATGCTTAAATCATCTCGTTATCCATATTTCTGCCTCTGGCCCTCTGATTGCTTGTATATACACACCAAATGCTTACTCTGGCCTTTCAGAACCTATATTGCCTGCTGTCTGTAGCTTACTGGCAGGTTTGTTTATAAGCTATATTCGCAGCCATACTATATTTCTTTGTTTTGCACACATGGTCTAGCCTCTTACCCTGTTCTGCTGCTACCCAAAATCTCTGATAACACAAACCAAAGCATTGAACACTAGGCAATGCACTAATACTTTAGGACCTCTTCTGTCTGTCCTACCCTGCTACTTTCTTAGAGGATAGAGGAAACAAAGAATGAAGTCAAACAAACAAACAAAAAACAATGGAAAGAGAAAAGGAAAAGCCAGAGATAATTACTGTCAGAAGCATGCTCAAAAGTTAGAAAGAGAAATTTAAAAAGCCAAATAAATAGCTCACTTCTTGTTTTACCCTATACCAAGCCCTAAAGTGTCCAAAGAGCCATATCTAAATATGAGGCTAGCTGTCTGCAGGATCCCACTGATAAAAAGAAAAAATCAAGGGACTTAGGCCCCATGATTATATTGGCAGTACCTGTTAACTATCAGCTTCCTTCCCTTGTACTTTGGGCATTTTTTCTGTGCTGTTTTTAATAGTGGGAAATTTGACTTCATAAATTACTTAATACAATACTAGATCAGATCGGATTAGATTAGACGTCATAAATCACTCCATACGATACTAGATCAGATGACTGTGTTTTCCTTTCCATGAATAGCTGACAGAGTTCAAGTTCACTCTCAGGTGTGGATCTGAGGAGAAAGAGTAGAACCTCAAATGTAACTTTCCTTTGTAACAGTTGTGTATCAATGTTGCCTTCAGAAGTACATATAAGCAGATGGGTATGTCCAAGTCTAAAATACTTACTATTTGGCAATCATTAATGTATATTAAATTAATCTCTACATGGTCAAATTTGGAAGGCACATATAATTTTAAAAGTCTTTCCTCTAAAATTAAAAAAATATATCATTCTATATAATAACCAGACAGATCAGCCCACTTTCATTGTTAAATTAAATTTAATGCAGCATAGATGCTTAGATAGAAGAATGACATCATAAATATTCCAAAGGATTAATTGATCTCATTTAATTGAATCTGAGACCAATAAACTGTAATACCTTCTGCTGCCCTAATTGCATGTGATGTTGTAAGCGATCAACTTCATGTGATGGATGTGTCTAGGCTGAGATGTTTCTATTTGTGTTGCATTTTTATGATCTTTAAATTCATTTAAACTTTAAAATGCAATTAAAATACAGCATAATCAGGATTTAGGGGAAAAACAAGCTTTAAAAAATCTGCACAGATGTGGGTTATTAGAAGATTTAGACAGTCTGAATTCACCAGCTATATATTTTTCAGAAGACCTCCCCAGCGATTGTCACAGAAATTATTAACAAAATCCAGAGGCCCTGGAGCTTCTTAAATGCTTATGAATGATTTGGCTTAAAAGAGTTTTGCAGTCCTCATTTGCATTGTAAAACTGACTGCAGCTTTAAGTTTAGGGAGAAGTTTTAGAAGCTTTGACATGGCAAGTTGCCATGAGAGTATTTTCCCTATGGGAGAATCGAAACTCAAATGTGCTAATTAAGGGTGCTTAATATCCTCAAAATTAATTCTTTGTTACCTGCAGTGGTTTAATTATTCCCTTATGGAAAAGTTGGAAATGCCCTGCATCTTTAAATAGCAGTGGGCCACACATTGGTATTGAGTCAACAGCCTCTTTGAAAGTATTTCTTCTATTCATTGGCTACAGAGCAGTGGCCAAAGAGCAAAAGACTTCAAATGTCACACTAAAACAGGAAGATAAATTTCCACTGATGTTTGTAAAATCAGTTTCATTGATGTCATCATACCTCAAATAAAAGAACCTTCCAGAAAAAAAAAAATCTTTGGAGCAGTAAAAATGAAGGGAGGGAAAGGGTTGTAATTAATACCAGGCAATTCTCACTAAGCTCCAACCACCAGAAGCAGCCAGTCAGCCCTGACACTTTCCCCACAAGCAAGCAGGCTGCCCTTTCCACAAAAGTGAAAATCCAATGTCCTCAGAGGATATTGGTTGCACTGAGAAATAACTAACCAGATACGAGACAATTTATAATAGTCTGATAGACTTTCGTATTATCCAGGTAACTATTGTTTCTTCTGGAATTCTTCCCAAATCAGGTAGCTCTAGATAGCTATGGGACACAATAAAAACCTCTTAATGTAGGCACATGTCTTGGGCTCAAATGTCACTTCCCCTGGTAGCCAACTTTGATCATGCAATATTAAATTGCTATTGAACACTCCATCGAATCACCCCCATTTTATCATCTTCACACCATATATGACTGTCTGAAATCTCCTTGTGGGTTTACTTACTTACTTTTTGGTTCCTGTCTTTCCGCTTAGGGTGGGTGGACTCAGGGACAGTAGAGCCTGGGCTGTCTGGTCACTGTTCTACCTAGTGTCTCAGGCAGCACTTGGCACCTGGTGGCTGTTCAGTAAATCATTGCTAAATGAGTAAAATGTTGAGGGTTTTTTTGGGTTTTTTTAATTTCAAATTCTTTCTAACAATCCAATAAAGATTTATTCTGAACTTGAGCTAGAAAGCCGGCTGGATATCCTGTGTGTAGTCAATGCGGGCCCCAGGTATTTAATCAAATCCAAAGTCACATGCACACACACAAACCTTTCCACGAAACTGTCCACCTCAGGTGAGTTGGACTAGAATCAGTCAAAGCAGAGTGTCAGGATGGAAAGCTCACTAGATGCTCATGGCATGGGGAGAGAAAGATTTCTCATGCATAGATTAGGATATATAAAAGTAAAAAAGAAATTATTTTATCTTCTTAGAAGACAGAGAGAGAGAGAGTAAGAGAGTGAAAAAAAGAGAGGAAAGCGGGGAGGAGAAGGGATCAGGGAGATGGTGTGGCATCCTGAAGAGAAGGGAGGTGCCAGCGCTGAGGCCAGTGTCTAGCTGAATTTAAGGGGGAGGAAGAGAGAAAAAATAGTGATGGCTGTCAGTCGATAACAAAAGGGGTGGCAGGATGTCAAAGTCCAAGAGTTGGTTTCCTGCCTTTCCTTGAGACAAGATTATCACAGGAGATGTGATTCTGCCCTCAAGATAGCTCATTCTCTTGCTGTTTACTCAGGACCTCTGTAAAAGCAGATTCTCAAAAAAAAAAATTTTAAAGAAAAAAGATTTACATCTCTTTTCCATTGTCATTCAGCTTTTTTCAGAAGTTGTGCAAAACAGAACTCCTGCAGGGTGCCTGTTGGAGGGGGGTCGGAAATCATAGGATTGATCTTTAACTGTTACTAGGAAATTGTGAGAGTAGATATTTTCCTGTTATTTCAGCAAGGCAAACCCTTTCTTGTAGTCCATGCTGAGCGCTTGGCAGGATTATCTAATGACAATATGCGGTGTTACTCCTATTCCTGGGCTGGAACGTTCTCAACCCTCTTCTGTGCTGTCTTTACACAGAATCTATAGATTCTCATTTTTGGTGGATTTAACAATAGACTTATAGACAACCCCTTAAATGCTTTGGGAACAAGAAAATGCCACAGAGTGCTTCGGAGAGGAAGGGCAGCTCTGTGCTGACAGCAGCACTAGAATGGGTGAGCTTAAGTACAAATACAAGCCTAAATCTTGTTAATGCACACCTGTCTTCCAAACCTGGAGGTGTTTTCTTCTATGGCTGGGACTAAGGAACAAGCTGAGGAAGGCCCTTAGTTTCCCCAGGGCTCAGTGAGATCAGGCTCTACTTAATTAAATTCTTTGAGGCTTCCGGCTTATTAAAATAAATAATAATAAAATAGCTCTATAGAATTACAAAATTAACCATTTTACAAACTTTTTGAAGTAACATTATCAATGCACACAAACACAATGCAATATAATTGTGCCATCATAATTATCAACTCTGTTTAAAAAACATGAATTACAGAGCACAATGGGTGGCATCGTCTGGTACACACACTTAAGGCTGCTATGGCATGTCTTCTCCCTCTAGAGTCGCCAGTGATTCTTTGGAACTCTAATCCCATTTTCACCTACATTTGTAAGGTTAAATGTCTACATTTTTTTTTTTTTGAGACAGAGTCTCACTTTGTTGCCCAGGCTGGAGTGAGTGCCATGGCATCAGCCTAGCTCATAGCAACCTCAATCTCCTGGGCTCAAGTGATCCTTCTGCCTCAGCCTCCCAAGTAGCTGGAACTACAGGCATGCACCACTATGCTGACTAATTTTTTGTATATAATTTTAGTTGGTCAATTAATTTCTTTCTATTTTTAGTAGAGACGAGGTCTCACTCAGGCTGGTTTTAAACTCCCGACCTAGAGCAATCCGCCAGCCTCGGCCTCCCAGAGTGCTAGGATTACAGGCGTGAGCCACCACTCTGGGCCCCAAATGTCTAAATTTGAGGCATGTCATAAACTTAGGAAGTCTAGGCCAAATGCCTCGAGCAAGCCCCCAGTGCTGGCCCTTGGGCCCACCTGATGTACAGCAGCTATATCTGGACTCCAGACACTACTGTCTCCTCTTAGCTTTGCTTGGGCCACAGGATCAAGGAGTTTATCCCACCGGTTTGGTGAACAATTTGCACAAATGTGCATGTGTGTATTATCTCCTCAATTAATCTTAAAGTATTTAAAAACGGGATAAAGTTTTCTTATGAGTTCTATACCACCCTAAATCTGTGGTCAATAGACAACTCTTGTGATCAATGGACTAACTTTCTAGCTGCTCAACACCTGAGGGGAAACATGGCTGCTTACATGGAATTGGACAATTTATAAATTATTGTCAGTCTGAAAGATGAAATTTGCACGGAGGCAAAAAGCCTGCTTTATCTTTTCACAATATCCGATTACACCTGCTCTCACCTAACAGGCAGCGTGGATGGAGTTTTCTGCTCAGGTTTTTCAAGGTTAGCCAAGGTAAAGAGATAATACGGTCATTGCAAACATTGCTTTTCTGGACTCCAGACTGTTCTCAGAAATGCTAATTAACTAGGAATCAACTCTTCATAGCTCTCAGGGAAGAAGATCTCTTCAGTATCAAACGGGAATAACAAATCATTTAGAAAAACTTCATGTCTTAGGCTTTCAATAATGGAACATTTTTCTCATTGTTGAAGGCTAAAAATAAAAAAGCTGAACAAATGTTGTTGAAGAGGCCCAGAGAAAAAATCCTTAACTGTAAGGTAACCCTTTCCCCTCACTCCCTCCCTTAGGTCACCTTCAGGTCTGTGTTGGATTCGCTCTCCTTCCATGCAAGTTCTTCCTCCTTGCAAACCAAACTTTGCCCTTGCTGAGAGTGACTGCCAATGGTCAACAGGAAGTCTCTGGTTGAGAATTTAAGCACATATCTCAGCCTTTCTTTTCCTGCACCATTGGAATATATCTAAGTAACATGAGAGCCATGTGAAAGACACAGCTACCAAATTCCAACACAAGGAAACAAAGTAGAACCGTGGCGGGGAGGTGAAAGATGCAACTTCCAAGGATTTCTGCCCAGTGAGTCTAGCCTTCCTTTTGGGGTGCCCCAACCAGCTGGGCAGTATGTGAGGTGGCTCCAAAAGACCTGTCCATTATAGCAGGTACACAAACTGTCTAGTTTCTGAAACAGCTAGATAATTCCACCTCTCCTCTGTACAAAAGCCTCTGCCTGGAGTCTGTCCCACAGTGCCCTGTCTGTGGGACTCCTTCATGGGCAAGCAGAGCCAATCGTCAGTGGCTTCCACTCTCTCTTTCCTGAATCATCTTTTGAAGATTTCACCCAAACCATCTAATTTTTCACCCATCCCCTGAAAACTCAACCTTCCTCACTCCACACCCTGCTGTTTTATTTTATTATTTTATTTTATTTTTATTATCTTTTATCCAGACAGAGTTTTGCTCTGTGGCCCCAGCTAGAGTGCCGTGGGCATCATCATAACTCACTGCAACCTCAAGCTCCTGGGCTCAAGCGATCTGCCTGCCTCAGCCTCCTAAGGAACTGGGACTAGATGCCACCATCCAGGCTAATTTTTTTCTGTTTTTAGTAGAGACGGGGTCTCGCTCTTGCTCAGACTGGTCTCAAACTCCTGACCTCAAGTGATCCTCCTGCCTCAGGCTCCCAGAATGCTAGGATTACAGTTGTGATCTGTCACACAGGTTCACACCATGCATTTTAATAGACCTTTTGTTTTCTTTTTTCCCTTTCATACTATTTC
This sequence comes from Mirza zaza, assembly GCA_008750895.1. NCBI lineage: Eukaryota > Metazoa > Chordata > Mammalia > Primates > Cheirogaleidae > Mirza > Mirza zaza. The sequence continues at coordinate 81,615 of VSMD01058964.1, forward strand.
CCTCTATTTAGGATGCTTTTCCCCTTCTTTCTTTTCTACCTATAAAAATTGTATTGGTAAGCTAATTTCCATCTCAAAAATCACCTTCTGGAATTTTTCCTAGACCTCATCAGAGTTGGAACTAATCCTACCCTACTTGGTGTCCCCAGAGGATCCTATAAGCCCTCTCCACCGGGCATGCTGTCTTCTCTATTAAACCACTGGCTTCCTCAGGCCAGGGACAGCTTATTTAATTCTTATTTAATTTCTATCATCCCAGGGCCTGGCATGATTTGTGTGCATAGTGAATGTTTAATAAGGTTTGGTCTAATTGGATTTCTTAGGAAAACAACAGCTAACAGCTAGTTTGGGGTAGGAAGACAGTTGATATGAACTACAGAAGAGTCTAGGGATGAAAATGCTTAGGTCTAAATCCCGTCTTCGCCTCTTACAAGCTCTACAGCCTTGGACAGCTCTCAACTCTCAACATCTTTAAGCCTCAGTTTCCTCATCTGAAAAAATGGGGTATTTTTACAGACATATCTAACAGGTTCTACCTCCCACAGCTGTTGGGAGAACTAGATGAAAGCATTTAGCCCAGTGCCGCACTTAGTAGGAATTCAAGGCATGTTACTTCTCCCCTCATGCACCTTCTCCCCCTCCTTTTCCCCTTCCTCCTCTGTCTCCTCGTCCTCATTATTACAACCACCACTGTTACTGCTCCCATTACTTTAATATTAATAGTATTATCCTAATACCACAAGGGAAAAGCCAGCCGTGGAACGTAAATCCTTCTCCTATCTCTCCCGTGGCTGGGCTCCCATTTCTGAGCCATGTCTTAGGAAGAATTTTTCTTGTTACAAAGAAGCTATGGCCTTGATATCTCGATAGAGTAGAAAGAAGCCTGGGAAAACTGTGACTTCCAGCTAAGTCTTTTCCAGAGCTTTGAGCAGGCTACAAAAAGAGAACTTATTTTGGGTTAACTCCTCTTTTGTTTTGGCAAAACTACCACCCTGTTCTTTGAGACACACAAATGAAAAGTAAATGTCCAACCCTTGTTTGGGCAGAAACCATGAGATCACCAGTAATCAGAAGACCCAGGTTTAGTCCTAGAAGTCAGAGTTTATGTTTGGTATGTAAGTTCTTGTGTTATTGAGCTAAGCTTCTTCCTGTAGACTTTGTTGCAGGTTTTTGGTGGGAAGGAAAACGATAAATGTTCCTAACCCTACAGGAGTGAGTTTGGAGATCCGGACTGAATTATGGCTTATCCTAGATAGCATAAGGGTGGGATGAATCATGGGGTGAATCATTTTGTTTTGTCTTATCAGCATCAATGACAGGAAATGAGAATGATGTGAAGATGAAATCGAAGGACCAGCTGTCATGGACCCTGCCACTCTCTGGGAAAGGCAATGCTGCTTCTCTGCCTAGGTGACAGGGCAAAGTGTGACCCAGAGTTAGGATGCGGGTCTTTGTTCCCACCTCTGTGCAAACCAGCTCCCCTCTGGCTTGCCCAGCAGCTACTGTAGCGAGAAGACCCAGTTTCCTTGTCACTGGTGTTCTCAGAAGTCCCACCATCAGCGGAGGAAACAAAGACCTAGTAGCTGTCACGTGAAGGACAGATGGGTTTGTGGGCACACGAAACACACTTCCTTAGGAACTACAGAGATAGTAGGAAAGAAAGAGAACATTTTGGGGAAACAAATGAGGTCAAAGACTTGAATCACTAGAGGCTCAAACTCTTATAATTTGGAATTAAAATTATTATGATGTCATATTACCATCCTCTGCTCCAGGTTTATGAAGTCAGAGGCACATTTTTTATAACAAATTGAAATTAATTATTTTAATTTTATCATTTTTTAGAATTTAAAGCTGGAACGAATTTGGGGTGGGAAATAGTATAATATAGTGTGTGTGTGTGTGTGTGTGTGTGTGTGTGTGTGTGTGTTTAAAGAGAATGGATTCTGGAAACCAGTATATTTCTATCTTGGCTTTTCTTTTTATCAGATGCATGATCACAAGCAATTTATTTATCCTCGTTAAGCCTCTAGTTTTTCATCTACAAAATATAGGTGTGTGGCAGATTATATTTTCCAAAAGACAGCTGCACCAATATATATTCCATCCCATGTGCTGTTTTCATGAAGTGACATTGACATTCCTTCATTAAGAGATGGGGGTCTATATTCCCTTCCCTTGAATCTGGATTAAACTTTGTATTAATAACTGACTTTACCACAAGAATGTGGCAAAAGTAATGTGACTTCCAGCTAAGTCTTAAAAGGCAATGGACTTCTACCTGGTTTTCTCTCTCTCTCTTTCTCTCTCTCTCTCTCTCTCTCTCTCGACACTTGCCTTTGAAACACAGTCACTATATTGTGAGAAAGCCCAGGTCACATGGAGTGGCCACGTGCGGGTGTTCCAATCGACAGCTGACAACCAGCATTAACTACTAGACATGTGAGTGAATGAGCCTTCAGACCATTACAGGGCCCGGTCATCAAGTTCACTAGACCCCCTGGTGCAGAGATAAACTATACTTACTATGTTTTGTCTGAATGCTTGACCTGCAGAAACCATGAGAGATAATAACTGATTATTGTTGTTGTAAGCCCCCAAATTTTGTGGTAATTTTTTATGCAACAATAGATAACTCAAATAATACCACCATACCAAATGCATGGTGGTAGTATGAGGATTAAAAGAAATAGTATACTACTCAGCACAGCAGTAAGTGTTCAATAACGTTAGATATTTTTATTATAACAAAACAGGTAGTTGCTAAGCAAAACTTTGAGGTGAATGAGGACTCCCAATACACACCCTTTTGTGGCTCTTTTAACAGATAACCAAGGGAAAGAGAAGCTAAAAATGCATGAGGAACCGAGTCATAAGACAGAGGTCTGTGGGATTTGTGCTTGGACTTTGTTTTCACTCCTCTAGAAGAGGAGTGAAATTTTAAGAGGTTAAAATTCCTGCAGCCGGAATCTCAGGATGGAAGAGAGAGTGTAATCTGTTGGGACTACTGTCATATCTGGGGTCCTCATCTGTCGCCCACCACCTTGTGGCAAGTACCAGTCTTTAACTGAAACTAGCTTCTGTATGAAATTATAATTATCTCACCAGTTGATTACCCTTCAAGTAACCTATCATATTCTGGTCTAATAGTAGTTTCTTGGAATATTTCAGTAAGGTATCAGCATGTCATGTAGCTTTTCTGTAAAGCCAGACTGCTTAATGGGGATTTGGGAATATGCCAAACGTATCCTGTGTCACTAAGGTGATTGCAGCTCCATTATCTTCAGAATGTGTTGTAGTTTCCAGAGCCATCGATAATTTTGATGTAGATAGAGGTGGACCATTGAATATTTTCTTCAGGTTCCCAATGACCAAGGATTTCAACAGGAAAAGGAAAGACAATGGCCCCTTTCTACTTCTAACCTTTCCCCCTATGACACACACACACAAAGGTTATAAAATATTATAAAGCAGTTGTGGAATAAGGACAGAGAAAACCAACTGGGAGATATATCTTTTTTCCCCTCTGTTCCTGAATATGTGCTGCACCAAATTTGGGATTCACTCAGATTATAAGCAATTATTCAATAAGCAATGATGCGAAAAGAGCAGCAAGGCATTAACAGTGGTGTCGGTGTCTCTGGCATAGTAGCTGAGGAAATGGCTTTTAGGTTAAATGTCATTTTAACATCTTTTAAATCATCCTTTAACCCTGCTCACATTCACATCCTAGTAAAATGAGATACCATGTGTTGAGTGCTTTTCCTTGTTCTAAGCACTGCACTAAATTATAATTAGAGGAGCTGAGATGTCATCCCAAGGCTGCCTTGACTATCACATGGCATTGCCTCTCTGCTGGCAGAGGTCCCTTCTCCACTCTGCATGTCGAAAGGCTACTCACCCTTCCAGACTTAGCTCAAGTGTCACCTCTTCTCAGATAATTTTCTGCTCCCTGCACCCCTCCCTATCCACCCCACCACACACAGGAAGTACTCTCCAAACTTCATAGTAATGCTGTCCAACAGAAATAATGTGAGCCACATAGGTAATTTTGAGACACATATGTAAGTTTGAGCCATGTGGAAAAAAGCAAAAAGAAACAGATGAAATTAATTTCAATTATATACTTTATTTAACCCAACATATTCAAAATGTAATCTCATTAACATGTAATCAATATAAAAAATGTAGACATTTTGCATTTTTTGCACTAAATCTTTGAAATCTTTGGAATCTGATATGTATTTTATACTTAGAGTGCATCTCAATTCAGACTAGCCACATTTCAAACTGCTTAATAGGCAATTAACTAGCAGCTATTCAATTGGATATAGCAGTTCTACAGCACTTAGCATGTGTTGTTTCCGTTTTATCTTATGTAATGTAAGTTTCAAGGTCAGGGAATGGAGAGGGACCCATCTTTGTATCTCCAAATATCCCAATACTATGTATAATAAATATCTGAGTGAGTGTATAAGTCAAGGAAACAAGTTATTGTGCCTTACTAAACTAGGAGGGAAGTATCGTAACCACATCAAGGCACAGGTAGTTTTCACAAAGAGAAATGCATCTTTGCACATCAGAGTCTTGGAAGCTGCAAGTTGCTCTGAGTGCTGAAAAACATCCTTAAGGTCAAAGTTAAGAAACTGACAAAGATAAAAAAGAAAGAGAGACTGTGATGGGATCTATGAAAATAAGAAGATTGAGACAAAGCACCAGTCTACTTTAGCATTTGAAAAAAGAAAACTAAATGAACAGACAATTATGGGAGGATACCAAGTGACTCAATTGTCTAAAAAGAATAAAGCAATAGTTGACACTTCAGTGTAAAAAGATTCTTGAAAGCTCTTCAGTGTGGTAGACATAGTTGAATCACATCTTGAACAAATGTTTCCAGCTTAGAAAGGTAGCATATTTGGGGGGAAAAACAACCTATATTTTTTGGTCACTAAGGTTATATCTGGTTGACTCAAAATCAAGCAGGCAAAATCCATTTTTTTAAAAAGTTATTGAGGAAAATTTGGATTTTTTTGAGAGGAAAGTCTACCGTTTTTCCTCCTTTGCCAGCAAAATAATAAACTTCTCTTTTCTTCTCCTCAAAGCATTTGTTCTTCTTCTGATATTGTCTCAAGGACAAGTGCTGAGCTTTTGGTAACAGATTTTGGTGTTTTGGGGTGGGCCATCAGCTTCCCAGTAGCATGGCACCCTGCAACTGCTGGAGAAGGCAGGGAGCAGCTCCAGATCAAACCATGGGCAGGAGCATCGCCTTTTCAGGTATGATAGAAAGGGATTCTCCTAGCAGCTGCTGGGACCTGATTAGCTCCGAGGAGTCCCATCTCTTTCTCCCTGAGTGGATGCAGCTCCAACAAACCTGAACTGAGTTGAGGTGAAGGAAACAGATTTGGGAAGCATCATGGCAGTCACAGCCAAGTGTACGTAAAGTTCCCCAGGACACTGCGACCCTGTTTCCACCCATATGGGGGGTTTTCAGACCTCCCTGTCAGATTTGCTCTGAGGCACCATTTGGGGTGGAAAATCAAATGGTTTAGTGGAACTTGGCGACCTGGTTTGGATTTGGAGCTCATTTGCAGTTCCTAGGGAATGGGTGGACTAGGTCATCATTTGGGGAAGGTTTCCCAGGGAATGGGGGGAGTAGACCACCTATTTGGTGAGGGTTTTTGAACCTTCCAGTTGGGGTGGCATTCATCCCCTTTGGATTCCCATTTATGGACATTCCAGCCCTATGGCAGGGGATTTGGGCACTGTATGAAGTGTCATTTGGGTTGGTTTTCGTCCCCTTTGCATTCCCATTTGTTTGATAGGCCTGGCATTTGGTGTTGAGAATTCTCTGTATTGTCTGTCTTTGTTATTTGTAAGGCTTGTTGCAACATGGAAAAGTTCTATCTAAAAGTCCCTTGGGAAAAATTTTGGCTGAATGGTTAACTTATAGCTGTGAACCCATGTCTAAGGAAGACAGTTTTATCATAATCCAATGTATGTGCTGGAGTGTGGGGAAAAGTGGCTGTTAAATGAAACTTTAAACTGTACTGTCTTATAACTGAAATTATTTTATCAAAGCTCGGGTCTTAAAGGCCTGAGATAGAGTTAATGGTACACTGTGTTTTACTTAAACACTTGAATTCCCCCAGCAGAAGGGGAGACTGGCGGGCACAGACCACACCAGGTGGCAAGGGAGCTGGGGGGAGAGTGCGAGTTGCCCGGCTGCCCCCACCACCAGGCATGAGTGTGACACAGCGGGAGGTACACTGACTCCCTGGAAGGGGGTCTGGGGGTGGCCATGGTGCCCGCTAGAGTTGGGGCGATCTGCAGGAAGGTGCCGCAGGCTTGAACTCGCACTGATCTGCCCCCTGCCAGAGGCTGGCAGCTGGTTGGGGAAACAGCCCCCACTGGGAGTCCAGAGTCCAGCCTGGGGCAACAAATACCTTGCTGCCTGACTGGCCACCAGGCCCGTTTGCTTAACAGGCCAGGAAGGTGCAGGGACCAGAAGCCAGCAGCAGCCTGGGAAGTGGTGCCTTCCCTCATCGCCACAGATCCCAGCCCAGGGCAACCGTGCATTGTGCTCTCTTAACACTGATGAACCCTGAGAAAATGTCTGCCTTTGGTGTTTGCCTAGAACAGGAGTAGGGGCCTTAACATGTTCTAAGGGCATCCTGAAAATTAATGTAATTTTTAAAATTTCTTCTTATTTGCACGCCACCTATGCCAAGCAGGCCATCTCTGGCCAATGTGATTAAGGCAGGCTCAGGGAATCAGAGAGCCCCCTGTTTTCTGCGCTTCCCCTAGCCTGTGCAGGTGGTAAATGTGTGATCTTGGAAAAGCCGCAGCCCACTGTTATGTAGGAGAAGGGCAGACAGCCTGAGCTCCAGCCTGCCAAGTGCCTGCTGCCCCTGTGAGGAACTTTTCAGCCACATACCCACTAAATTGTAACTCGGGGTTAGGAACAGTCTCAATTTCTAAGACCGGGCCGAAAACTCAATTTGGCCAGGGGACATTCCGTAATCAGAAGAGGACAATTTATGTACAGTTAGTATGCTTTTTGTAAAAAGAAAGGATATTAGAAAGTACATTGCCCAAAAGTTACTAAGGCCTCCAGATAGTAAAAAGCCCCCAGGAGAGAAAAAGTTTTTTTTTTTTTTAATAAGTCCAGGACTCAGATGGTGAAGCTGCCTCCAAATATGACCACAGGAACCCTGGGAGAAATTGAGAGTGGAGATTCGATTGGTGCCAGCCTGCATAGACAGAAGCAGTCTCGGGGCTCCTTCCTCCAGCACCACCCGTGCCCAATACTCAGCGAGCCAGGCTGAGAGTGGTGGGGAAGGGGCCAGGCAGCAGAGAGGCAGCCGTAGCAAGCTGCGCTGAGGAACTTGAATGTAGCATTTAAATGACAGGATCCTGGGACTGGGGTGGCTTTAAAGTGCTGTGGGACTGTGTTAGGACTTTTAAAAGGGTCCCCTGCTCTGTTCGATGACAGCTTAACAGGGGACTTACAAACCTACAACTGGACAGATTTGTAAACGTGTATTACAATACTTTATCTGGCGTCTAGATCCCACACTCCAGGCTGATGGTAAAGCCCTTGTATGGAGGAAAACAAGGAATGAGCCAGAGTCTTGGCACAGATGCTGAGAGGCATCCCAAGGCCACTGGCATACTTCTGGAAGCCACCAAACAATATTGTGAGAAAATGGCCTCCTTGATAAATTATTATTAAAGGATGTGTCTATTCTCAATCCCGCCACCCTTTTCACTCTACAACACAACTGTTAGAGGTTCTGGAGACTGTATTCTAGCAGGTGGATCTGTGAGATCAGCCGATGCCAGAACAAGGTTGGGATCTTTTTCACTGAACGGAACAGCTTTATGGACAATGAGGGACTGGATGTGCGATGAGCGCAGCAGTGGCACTGACACCTGGGACTTCAGCCCAGGAGGCTGAATTGCAGTTATCTAGAGGAAAGAGGTAAACATTTATATGGACTGCTATGATTATACATGCTTGTAGTGCCATTTGAAAGAAACGGCATGTCCTGATAGCAGGAGATAAGAGTGTTAAGTGTGCCACTGAATTTATGGCCTCGATATAGGTCGTGGCTGAGCCCAAGGATGTGGCCAGCATGGCAAAAATGAATTGGGCCAATGACAGATTCGCTAAGGAGGCTGCTGGAGGCAATCGTTTTCTGGGGCCTTGATACCTCCGCTAGATTTAAACCCCCTTTAAAACTAAAGACTGGGAGCCTGCCATTTGGGATGGCACAGCTAAGTGGGGACAGAATTCTCATGGACTCATTCTCCTACCCAGAGTTTTGGTTCAGCCTCTTATGAGGCACCTACACGAATACACACATTATGGATGTGATCCCTTAATGGATTTGGGGAATCTCATTTAAAAGGATCCCATTTGCAATGGACTGTTTGTGTGCTTGCCTTAATGGATTTGGTGGGACCTCATTTGGGAGGACGCTGTTTGCAACAAAGTGTCTGTGTGCTCAAAACAATCCAAAGAGACAGAGAGGTGACCTTCCACATAGGAACCCCAACATGGGGGGCCCCAACCATTTTAATGATTGGCAGTTTCACTTGGTATTAGTAAATATCTTTTCAAGCTAAGAATGGAGAGAGCATCTGAAGTTATAGGATGGGTTCCTACCAGGAGCTTCTGGCCCAAGACGGGGCCTTTGCTGAGCCCTGCACTTGTGTGCCAGCACAGAGCAGGAACAAGCCTCAGAGAATAACAGGATGGCAGGCATCACCAATCCTGGGAAAGAGGTCAAACAGATGGAAAATGGTTTGCTGGTGACAGATGCCATGGAGCTGTGGAGACAGCTCATCAGCTCTCCTCCTACAGGGAGGATGTCAGCACCACAGCAATGTGGCCAAGGCCAAGAAGGAAGAGAACTGGAAACCAATAGAGACAGACGAGGTTCAGACAGGGAAGATTCAGCTGTCTGTGTCCTGGGACTTGCCTTCTTGTTGCCACTCTGGCTTCTAACTATTGGCACAGTCTCTGTACTGACAGCCCATGGTCGACAGGGCCCGGGAGTTCAGGGAGCCCTGGGCATTTCATAAGGTGACTACTGCCTGGTGGTGTTGCTTCCTGCAGTCCTCACCTGGATCTGTTACACAGTGTCCTGTGGTCACCCACAAACATCTTCAAGCAGAGCCTCAGTGATAACCTGGTGAGCCTTTTCTCCAAGGTGCTGGACACAGTGAACTCAATGAACCTGCAGGTTGTCAAGATGTCCATAGGCTCTCCTCCTCCATACAGAGTGATCATGGACCCCCTTTTTAAATAGAAGGTGACCCAGCAAATAAGCAATGTTCTACATCTAGAATAAAAATTACATACGTTCTAAAATCGATGCAGAAGAGTAGAATAGGGTATTGCTGCTTGTCCTCCTCTGAATAAGATAGCCTTCAGAAGCAGGTTCAAGTTAAGCCTCTAAGAAATAGTTTATGAGAGACCCTTCCTAGCACCCAGAAGTGAGTATGGTAATATAACCATGAGTAAAGAAGCAATATGTCAAATGAATAGGTGAGGTACTAACTGCTATGTAAGAGTTTGCCTCTTTCAGGTCTCTGCCCCCTTTGGAAGCAGAGAAGTGGAAGGGATCCTATGAAGTACCTCTGACAACTCACACCTCATGGAAATTGTCAGAAGTGAAACCTTGGGTCCATCATACCAGAGTAAAGAGGTGTGGCATGGAAGAGGAGAACCAACCAGCCCCCAGTGGAGGGGCCAGCCTTTAGGTGATCTAAAGATGGAAAGACAACTCCTTGGTGAGGATTTCCCCAGGCTATCGCCTCTTCACCTGATCTGTCTTGCTGTGGGTTTGTCATGCTAAACCTTGTTCAGTGCTGCATGTGATTTCTGAATTTGCTGAAGCTGTTCTCTGGGATCACCTACAGGATGCAACTAATAGCTCTGCATTCAGAGGTCCCATGCTTCTTTCTAGCCCAGTTTTGTCCCAAGACAATAGTCCATTTTCCCTTGCCAATCCTTACTGTTGTAGTTATTGCTTATGATTTTTTTCAGTTGTTGTAAATATACTGCCAAAGCTTTGCAATGACATATGTAAGTATAAACCTTCCATCTAAAATGTCATCCCCATTTCAGCAGGAATTAGCCTGATGTCTATGTCAATTCTCTTCCCATAGATATGGAAGGGTAAAGTTGACGGGAGGAGTATGTAACAGAGTAGTCGCCCCTCCTCCTATAGATATGGAAGCATAAAATTGAGAGTGGGGAAATATGTAACAGAGGGAATGGCCTGAAAAAAAATGACAAAAAGATGTTTTTCTGTCTCTTTAAAACTTCTCCTACTCTTTTTGGGAACCAAAGCCTGCATCCCTGCTTCAGACAGGTGGTCAGGAGGAGTCTGGGGAATGTCTTTTGTTCTTCGTGTCCTGAGGCTGAGATACCTCAGCCATTCCAGGCTCTGGCGGCCTCCCGGTAGACAGAGGTCATAGGCTTTTTCTTTGGCAGAGATGGGACAATTAGAATTATTAATGGCAGTAGCCTGGAACTGAGGGCCCTCCCTTTAAAAGCTCTGTATTTCTCTTATGTTTAGGAAAATTTGGATTTTTTTGAGACCAGAGTCTACCATTTTTCTTCCTTTGTTGGCAAAGTAATAAACTTCTCTTTCCTTCTCAAAAAAATAAAATAAAAATACAAAATAAAAAATTATTAATTAATGTCCTGAGAAGTTGCCCATCATTTTCAGTTTTCCTTTTGTTCAATGAGCAGATGTTAAAATATAACAATACAGCTTTGCAGTATATTTATTGTATTGTTTGCAGGTTTGCCTTCTATCATTTCCCTGGAGACTATGACAATTAGTGGCATATCCTAAAATACTTCACATTTGTGTGGGACTTCACTTTCATATGTGTTATCTCATCTTGAATAAAATCTCCAGGACATTTTCACTCCCATAGGTCATCTCTCAGGGATTCTGAGTTGACAAAATCAAAACCTCAGACTGTTGATTTTGAAAATCATGTTAATTTATACAGGTTCAAAGTGATTAAAATTCAGTCTTCCTTAAAACCACAGCTCCCCTTTTATGTACATTCAGGTCTCTGAGTACACACAGGTTGAGGCAATGTAGAAAATCCTCAGCTGCTTGCTCTGCATGCTGAGATAATAAGGCTTGGAAGAGGCATTTCACTGATGCACTTTAATTTCCAACAAAAATGGGTAGGATGAAGATCATCACCACGTACGGGCCACTAGTAAAATATGATGAGGCCCAGTTTGTTTGTTTTTTAAAGTCAAGCGTTCTCCCCAAAATGGCATCTTCATAGTTATTATCATTCAAGAGGAGGTCTGAAACAGGTAAGAAAGCCTCTGGGCACTGTTATCTGGGCACCAAGGCTTCATCTGCAATCTCTACACGAGCTGACTGAGGATACTTTGTCCTGGGGAGTCTCTTTGTGCTCTCGACATGAGGCCAAGTTGCTCATTCTGCTCAAAAAGTTGGCCAACCAGAATTTGATGGCTGGTAACAGAAAAATAGAATATAAAGCTACTTCTTTTCTCTTTTTTAAATCTTGTGCTAATTTATATTTAAATCCTTTTAAGCATCCAGAGATAAAGCAAAGATTTTTTCCCTCAGTGGTCCTTAAGTGGAGAGTATGGATTGGGTCACTATATGCTCTTTACACCCAATAAAGCTTCCAGAGAAATTGAGCTCCCAGGAGCCTGAGAGTTGATGGTCTTAAAGCTCCCCTCCACCATCAGTATTTGAAATGGGCCATTAAAACTTCAATCAGTATTAACCCAAAATGTTGTGGTTGTAAGAAGACAGCCATTTCCTAAAGGCGTTTATGTATATAACAGGAAGAAAATTATGTTATCTTAAAGTGGAATAACATTCCAAATTCCACACTGATGGATCTTTAGTATTAATAACAAACAAGTTGAGGGAGGCAGGCTAGAAGACTGTGAAAAAGTAAGAGAGGGCTTTAGGGTCATGGTTTGTGACTCTACAAGATCAAATACCTCATTTTTATAAGTCATTTAGACTGCCACCATGACTATCCTGAAATGAAATTCAAATAATCTTGTTTTGAAATCGAATGTACCTCCCTAACTGTAATATAAAGGAGAAACAAAAGGGAAGCAATTTTTAAAATATATAAAAATATGTATACAATATACACACAGCCAGCATACTAGGAAACACATAATGAAGGAGTCAGATGTTTGTGTTATCCACAGAATCCAGCGACTGCAGCGATGACAATCCGGCACTGAACCCTCGTGTGCTGCATTGACAAACCACAAGCACACCGTTGCCATACCCAAGTAAAGACGGGCTGTTGGAGAAGTTCCAAACCAAATGCAATCCTCCCTCGAAAAGCTCCAAATGTTTTGTGTTTGTATGTAAAACAGATTCAGATTCAGGCCCAGATCATTATAAACAGGATATATATATATATATACATATATATATATATATATTTATTTTTTTTTTTAACTTGGGGACTTCCGAAAATGATGAGATGCCAAACAATTCTTCACTGTGTGGGACTGTCCTGCGCATTGGAGCACAAGTACCGTCTCTGCCCCCTCCCAAATGTCAGCATTTCCTCCTAAACATGGCAATATCCAAAAATACAGCTACAAATCTCTCTGTGGGCAAGACCTGGGGAGAAAGAAGGCCTACTAACGTGGCTGAGGCAGGGTTCTAAGAAGACAAGCAGTGAGCAATTCCCAGAGAGGCCTTGTATTCCATTTTAAGCTGTTTCCTGTTTCATGATATGCTGAAAACTCCTATTTTTAGTCTCCAAATTTGAGCAAAGCTGGAGAATCGGGATAGGAGAAGACCGCAGTGACCAGCGCCCCAGATCACGCCATGAAGCTGGTTTGGTGAAGACCTTGCCACTGGTACCACAGAGCACAGTCCACAGACCAATCGGTGTGTGCAGTTGCCAGTGCTGCTAGCATCTCTGCCACCATGGACTCAGGAGGCTGATCGCAGCTGGCTGCACAGGAATCACCCTCAGCTGCCTGAGGACCGACTGCACCTTCTCAGCTTCTCCACACCCGCGGCTTCCCCTTTACTGTGGGTCACGTGTGCTGGTCTTCGCCCACAGGAGGCTGGGAAAGAGTCTGAGCATCTTCAGCCTCTCCACAGTGGGAGGCTCTGCTTCCCGCCCGCGCAGGAGAGGGCTGCAGAGATGCTGGGCAGCCCTGAGGGAATGGTGTGTGCTCCCTCGAATTAGCTCACCAAATGAGTTCCACAGATAAATAGTTCTGTGGGATTTTGGAGCAGAGAGAAGATGACTCTGAGGAGATATGGGCAAGGAAAGCTTTAGACAGGAGAGGAGGAGATGCAATGGAGTCTTGAAGGATGAGAAAATCGGTAGGGTTGTGGGTAAGGGATGGGAGAAGGATTTTGGGAGACATAAAGGGAATGGCGTGAGGAAGAATGCTGAACTGGGAAAACAAGTGCAGGGCTAGGAGGGATCCAAGCTCACTGGAGCCAAAAGGTCACAGGGACTCATGATAAAAGAAGACCAGAAAGGACAGGAATGGCACTGAGGAGTTAGTTATTGAGGGTTTGACAACAGTGGTGGGAGGGGATCCGAGTGCGGCTTGATGGGGGCATTGGCACTATTGTCTCATTTTCACTGCTTTATCAAAAAGTGATGTCCTTGGCAATTTCCATCTAAATTTGTAGTCTTTAAGAGAACAGATCTATTTTTATGAATTGCCAGCAGTCTTTCCTTTTTTTGTTGCTGTTGTTTGTTGTTTTTGTATTTTTTCTGGCAAACGGATTAACTCCTTTTTACTTTGAATTTGTATTACGTTCTATCCACAGAGGAATTTCACAAGTATCTTTTAGATGATTCTACGAGTGACCCTACACAACTTTTAATCAAATTAGATATCATGATCCACTATTTCCAACACTGGTCGCCCACCTAACATCTGCCAGGCTCACTATCTAATGCTTTCATCCACATATTAAATTTAATCTTAAAACTGCTCTTTTGTGGAGAAAGAAATAGGAACTGAGAGAATAATTTGCCCAGTGGCACACAGTTAGGAAGCAGTAGGATAGGGACTCTAACTCAAGTGTGTCTAATCTAACTCCTGCACCATCGAGCTGCTTCTTTCATCAGAGCACAATCTGACATGATGCTCTTTCTTAGGGCTGTGCTACCAGGAAGGTTTCTGATGTTTGGATTCAAGCCATTCTGGAGCCAAGAGGCTCCATTTTAAATGATTCAGAGGGGAACAGATCTTGTCTGACAATCTCAGCCAGGCTCACCTGGCCTTAAATGGAGAGATTTTTTGACTTGCCAAGGATGCCCTTGGCAGGTATGGAAGGTAAATATGGTCTTTATGCAGTTTTTACTTGGTTGTTATGATAACCCTGCGTTGAAGTGATATAAACAGCCTTCCTTGGTACATTTTTGGCAGTATCAAGTACTTAGGTACTGCCTACCTGGTGCACCCTTGGTTGATAAAGTTACACCTAAGCGACTTTGCAATACTCTTGCCTCATCCTCTGGACCAAGAGTTTCAAATCCTGGAGAGTGGTAAGGCAAACTAATATCCATGGTCTAAGCAGGGATCCTCAAACTACGGCCCACTGAGGACATTTATCCAGCCCACCAGGTGTTTTTGGCATGGCAGCCTGTCCTGCTTAGCAGCCTACTCATCCCGGGCCCACAGTGCGCATCTGGGGAATGTACGCCACACTCTCCAATGGCCCTCCAATGGTCTGAGGACAGTGAACTGGCCCCCTGTTTAAAGAGTTTGCAGATGCCTGGTAGCATTATGATGGGGAAGCATGGCTGACTGAAGTCCAATTATAACTTCACAACATTTTTGTTCTTTGGGATAGGGTCTTACTGTGACACCCAGGTTGGGTGCAGTGGTGTGACCACAGCCCACTGCACCCTCCAACTCCCAAGCTCAAGCCATCCTCTTGGCTCACCCTCCCAAATCACTGGGACTACAGGTGCATGCCACCACTCCTGCCTAATTTTTATTTAAAACATTTTTTCTGTAGAGATGAGGTTTCACCATGTTGCCCAGGCTGGTCTCTTATTCCTGGCCTCAAGCTATTTTCCCATCGCAGCCTCCCAAAGTGCTGGAATTACAAGTATACATCTGTAATCCTGGCTACTTGGGAGGCTGAGGCAGGGGGATTGCTTGAGCCCAGGAGTTTGCGATTATAGTGAACTATGATCACACTATTACACTCCAGCCTGGGCAACAAAGCAAGATCTGTCTCTAAAAAAATAAAATTAAATAAAAATATTTAAAAAGGACATCATATCTTAAAGACAAAAACATGAAATACCTTTCCAACCCCCACCCCGACACAGTCAGTTTATTTCTTGTTCCTTTAGTAAAGACTTAGTAAACAGTAAGGCTTCATGTACTATCTAGATTTCCTCACTTCAAATTCACCCTCCAACTGGATGCAATATGGTGTCTTCACCGAAACTGCTTCCTCCAGACAGACAGCAATGTATCTGATTTTTTGTTGTTTGTTTATTTGTTTCTGACTAGCATCCTTGACCAGAGGTCTCTGAATAGTCACAGTTACAGGGGATATACACAGAAGCCAATTTAGATCACTTTGAGTTTCCTTCTCTGGAATTTGTCAACTGAGCAGAGACACAAAGGAGAGAAGATGTGAGTGCTGAGCCATCAACTGGCATCACTGTGAAGAAAGACTCCATCAGTTTCTTCTGCTTGGACTTCCAAAGCTAGTGTGTCTCCTGCCCTTGCTGCCGCCTGATAGTTCAGCTCTTCATGAGTCTAAGCGATATCATACCCTTTTAACAGCAACCTTTTTCTTTTTTAAGGTAGCTGAGGGAAAAGGAAAGTGATGGCTAATGGGCACAGGGTTTCTTTGGGGGATGACAAAACTGTTCTAAAATAAGGTGGAGGTGATGGTCGCACAATTCTGAATATACTAAAAACGATTCAATTGTACAGTTTAAATGGGTGAACTTTATGGTATGTAAATTGTATCTCAATGAAGCTGCTAATTTTTTTTAAAGGCTCCCAAGTAATTTAGATGTTCACTGAGTGCTGAAACCAGTTATTTATCATATCCCATTGAGTCCTGATATCTGTCACTCAGTCTCCAAATTCTATTTCATCTTTGGTTTGATTTGAACCAATCTAGATAACTTTTTTTTTTTGAGATAGGGTCTTGTTCTGTCACCTGGGCTGGAGTGCAGTGTTGTCATCATGGCTCACTGCAACTTCAAACTCCTGTACTCACGCAGTCCTCCTGCCTCAGCCTCCCTGGTAGCGGGGACTACAGATGTGTATCACCACGGTCAGCTAAATTTTCTAATTCCTGGCTGTAAGCAATCTTCCCACCTCAGCCTTCCAAAGTGCTAGGATTACAGGTGTGAGCCACCATGCCCAGCCTTGTGAATAACTCTCAATGTCTCTTGTAAAGTCTATGATTAATTCCCTGAGCTTTCTTTGGCTATCTCATACCCATTTCACTTCCCCATTCAGTCTTCAAATAACATGTTTAGAACAGAACTGGTCTTCTTGTGCCCATCTTGCTTCACCTTCTGTATTTCGCACTCAGTTACTGACACAAACTTCTTTGTATAGGTTTAAGGAGAAATCTCCTTTGATTCTCTCTTCTCCATCTAATCCAACTAATCAAAATGTTTTTATCAGTTTTCTTTCTGAAACAATCTCTCTAACCTTCCTTATCCTCTCCATTCCACTGCCAAGCCTTGGAGTCCACACTATTTCATTTCCTGCCTGGGTTAAAGTAAATCTCCTGTAATGAGCTTCCCCATCTCCCATGACCTCATCCTCCAATCCCCCCCACTGAAATCATCTTCCTAAAACAGAATATGATTACCTCAATCTCCTGCCCCAACCCTGCTAGTGCTAGTGGCTCTACACTGCCTACTGGATCAAGTCTAATCTAATGAGAACAAAGGCCCACTGGATCTGGGCCAAACTTTCCTTCTTAGCTAAGTATCCCTCCGCCCCACCACCATAAACCTTAGCTGGAACTGCACTAACCACTGCCATCGCCTGGACATACTGTGCTATTCTACACTCACATGCCTCCCCTTCTCCTGGAATGTCATGTCCTTGTGACCTGGAGGATGACAAGAGCTTATCAGCATTGAGGCAGATCACAGGTGAGAGCCAGTCCTGGAATTAGGGCGAGGTGTCAAGGAGAAGGATGCTTCATTAATTAAGAAGTAAGCTCATTTCAGGCCAGACACCTGAAACCTGAAGCCCAAAGAGGAGGCAGAGACCCAATCAACTACTGATACCATCTGGGAGGCTGACCAGACTGGAGGCCTGAGAGAACTTCATAATGGGCTGAAGTGAGTGTAACCGAAGGGTCAATTAATTACCAATCTAGAAACTCTGTAGTGTGGAGTGATCTGGCCGTGGTAGCACCAAAACTTTAAACAGAGAGACCTGCATTTGAACACAGAACTCTTCTTCCTCATTTAAGACTCAGACCAAATTTCGCCCCTTCTCTACAACATTCTTTAAAGCCATGCACCTAAAATAGCACTTACCATATTTTATTTTACTTTCTGAATCTGCACCCTCTTCCCCTTCAATCTGTGAGCTTTTTAAAATTAAGGAATAAGTCATAGTAATCTTTGTATTTCTAGCAACAAGTATGATTACCAACACGTAAATAGGTGTCCAGTAAATTTCTGTTGGATGAATGTTGTTGATAGTATCTTTCTTTCCTGTGCCAGTTCTTGTGTCATTATCCCCAGCACAGTGCTTGGCTCATAGCAGGTAGTCAGTGAACAAATGATGGCACTTATGTAATTGAGGCAGCTAAAATATTTACAATAACCTTTATGTCTTCAGTACATTCCCCAAAGATGTGTCTTAAGGTTCAAAGAACTTAAATGTCTTTTCTTTCATGAGGCATATTTTCTCACCCACATCCTAAGATTATGAGAACATGAAGGATACATTCCTGACATCAAAACTCCCTAAAAGCCCAGCATTACAAGGCAAGTCATTAGTGTGAACCATTAGAATTTCCTCCCCTGAGTTGCTGTGCATAGATTTTTCCCTGCTATAAAATAGCACTCAAAGGTGGAATGGTGATGGTGGAAACATCTTCCTGGCTCTAAAATGGAAAAGAAAAGGAGTACAATAGGCTAGGTTATTAATTAGAAGAGTACAGAATCAGTCTGGCTTATTCTTAAGCCTGGGAAGTCTTAAGATGAGCACAAAGAGAAAGTCAGGCAGTCCCAGATCTGTGTTCTGGCAGATCCAGATTTAGATCTCAGTATCATCATTCACTCTGGCCAAGGCTCCTACTCCTCTGTAAGCCTCAGTTTCTTTACCTGGAAAATACAGACAATAAAGGTATCTACAGTGTAAAGTTCTTATGAAGATTAAATTAACTGTGAGAAATTTTAAACGTTTAAGCAGAGTGTCTGTTTGCCAGTGAGTGCTCATTAAATGTAAATTGCTATGACCACTATTTTTTTTCTAAGTATACTCATAATCTCACTGGCTTGCCATGAGTTAGTCCATGAGTGGATGATCATGAGGAAATCACGTTAACTGTTTTTTTTTTTAAGTATGATTAAAGCATCATTAAATTGCCGTAATAAAAAATATGGTTTGGATCCTTTAAGATGATAAAGATAGATTTGAGCATTCAGCAATAATAGCTCAGCTTCATAAGAGAATGGAACAACTTGGTTACTAGGGAAAGTGTTGCTTTTCTTTTTAAAATTGAGGAAGAAACAATCATGTGCTAACATACCGTTTTAGATGTGTGTCATGTTTAGGGGTCCTTATTATTCAAGGAAAATAAAGTAAGAGGGGCAGTCTCTTATACAAAATAAGACCAAAAAAAAAAAAAGAGTACTGAATGCAGAGACTATTGAGTTTTGAATATTACAATAGAAATTAACACTTCATCTAAAACTGCAAAGTAGGTGGGTGAATGCTGTGTGGGTCTCAGCCATAGACACCTGGAAAATGATGTCAAATGTAGGACATAACTTCAACGGTTCCTAAAAGCAACAAGAAGGATGATGATAATTGAGTAGAGATTTATAATACTGGGGCGTTAGCTTAACGTTTACAGGACTTATACCTTGGGAGTTTCTTCAGCATTCATGTTGTTATAGCATAGTGTTAAGCAAGTTGCTTGGATATAAAACCAGAGGAACAGGCCCGACATCCTTGTTCTACTGCTTAGTACTATGTGTAACCTTGGCCATGACACCTAACCTTTCTGTCTTCTGTAAAGTGTGCCAAATAAAAACACTTGCCATGCTGACCTCAAAGAATGATGGAAATGTCAAAAGAAATAATAACATAAACATACTTGGCAAATCATAAAACACAATACAAATTTTGGCTGATTGTGGTTATGCAAAATTTAGGGATGAGCGAATGGTTAAGGACTTCATATAGTCACATTTCCCCATCAGAACTACAAGGATACATTCTGAGAAATGCATCATTAGGTGATTTCCTCATTCTCTGAGCACCGTAGGGTGTACTTACACAAGCCCACGTGGTATAGCCGACTACGCAAATAAGCTGTGTGGTGTGGCCTATGACTTCCAGGCTACAAACCTGTGCAGTATGTTATTGTACTGAACACTATAGGCAGTTGTAACACATGGTAAGTATTTGTGTATCTAAACACAGAATATGTATATATATGACATTATGATGGCTACAGTATCACTAGGTGGTAGGAATTTTTCAGCTCCATATTACAATCTTAGGAGACCACTATCACATTTGTGGTCCATAGTTGATTGAAGCCACATTACGCGGCACATGATTATTGTATTTTAAGGGCATATTTTAATACTGAAAGCAAAATTAACTTCACCGTAAATTTAGTTAAATAAATAGTATGTGTAAACTATGGGCTCTAGCATTAGACACCACCTGGTGGCAGTTCAGAGTAATGTAAGTACATTGCCAAGCAACTACAGAAATGTCACAGAAAAATAAGTTACATGCAATATCAGATGCTGAGAACCTCAAAGAGAAGCTTAGACTAAAATGAGCTGAAATGGGACTAGGCGTACTTAGAACTGAAGCTAGAGAATGGATCTATGAAGTGCTATGCGCTGCAGCAGCCAACACACTATTTGGCTCAACTGTAGCCAAATTAGGGGAAGAAAATCGTGCCTCTTATTTGTCCCTGACTCCCCACTGACCAGCACAGTGCTCGACACGTTTATTAAATGAAAAGAATTAAAAGGAGGAAAAGAGGAAGGAAGAAAAGTAGAAAGGGAGAGAAAAATCTTAAAAGAAATTATAAACTGGCTGATTTTGTGTGTTTTTATTGTTAATTTTATTTCCCTTCTAGTCACCCATTCAAGTTTCTTCTGAAAAATTACAACCCTATGTCGACTGAGCTAAGTTAAAAGGCAATGACTTGAGATAGATGAAAAGGAACAATATGTCTCTATAGGTCGTTTGTGATAGGACAAATATGCTTCCACCCAGAATACTAGGAAGTAGGAGTGGGAAAATAAGGCCTAAAAATGTTGATGGTTTGTGAAAGATAACCAAGGTCATAGTCCAGGAGTTCCTTCTTGCCTGGGATGATCTTCACAGCACCAACCCCCAAAGAGAAGGGAAACTACCCACTCCAGTCTCCTTGGCTGCCTTGTTATATTGGCATTCATCCCTAGCAAAAATGGGCAGATATGGTGAAATGTCTCCCCTTAAATCCATAGCCTTTATGCCTTAACTTTCCTCCAGCTTCTCTTCTCCGGAAGGTCTCAACCGTGCCCCAGTAGGAGAGCATACTGGTAACCTGATGTGTCCATGATTACTTTTTATAGCAATGTGAGGCAATTTGGGAAACATACTAGAAATGTAATGCTATTGGCCACATCATAATAGCCTCACAATCAAGAACTTGGGCTTCAGTTACAGAGAGAACCACAGAAATGCCACCAGTTAGCTAATCCCAGCCTTCTACGTAAAAGTTAATTTAATTTACATAATGCTGTGAAGTAGGTATTATCGTGATTCTCACTTTGCAGCCTAAGAAAATAGAGATCTTTCCTTGATGAAGACTCAGAAGACATGTGTACTTCCAAAATTGATTTAATATGGAAACTTGAAAAAAAATCATAAAACTCTTATTGTGATTTTAAATAGGATGCCCAGAGTCATGGCTATTATGACAAAGGAGCAAAAATTCACAAAGAAAAATCAGAGACACATTGAGATGGCTGACTTTTTTTTAATGGTAGGTTTTAGAAATAAATATATTTAAATCTTCTGAAAAATATTGTCAAATTGTGTTTCAAAGTGTGGAAATAATCTATAGTCCTACCCAAAAGTCCTGTGAATACCTGTTTCATTTTATTAGGCATGACACATTTAAGAGACTTTGCTGCCTTGATACACAATAAAGTAATATTTAAATAATTTTACATTTCTTTGAACATTTTTATATGTATGAGAAATATATTTCATTTTCTGTGTATCATCATTGTGTTTTTATATTTATCAAGTTTTACATTTTAATTATTTTGTAATAAACATAACTTTTAAAAAGAAAACAAATATAATAAAACAAATGTAGATTATTATTAATTACATTCTGCATTATAAGCTGTAAATGTTATAGCATTAGAATCCATGCAGTAGAATAGAGTCATGAAAAACTCTGTAGGAGTTCATATGAAAAGGTAAAGAGATGAGAGAGAAGTTGATCCCAAACAGGAAACAGAATGAAAATCACTTCTAAGAAGTATAGATGCTCCCATGGCTGAGTTTGGCAGTGGTGGTAAAATGGGAGGGATAGATAAGAAGATTTGAAATAGAAGAAATAATCAAAGATGCATCTTAAGAAAGCTGAGTTGAAATAAAAGCCTGGAATAACATTAAATAGGTAATTCTATTGAACAACGAGAGTCGAGAACCATTGACCTCATTGCATTTGGAACCCTCTTTATTTTAAATTCCAGCAATGCTTTGAAATTATCACCTCTATTTCCTTTTTGTCCACTCTTTGGAGGGAGAATGGAGGAGATGAGTTTCCATAAGAATTTTTGTAATTCAGGGATTTCAAAACAACACATGATATTAATGGCTTGATAGAACAATTGTGTGACTTGATAAAAGATCAGTTGATCTCATGAATTTTTAAACAAAGGCCTTTGAAGTATGGAGTTAGGGATAAATGACAACAACCCAAAATGACATAGAGAGAGAAACTTTAGACTTCCAGTGGATTTTCTGTTAAACTCCAGCTAGAAACTAACTTTTCTGTGCCTGTGCAGCAACTTTCCCTGAAAACATAGCCCTCCTTCTTGGGCTACCAGTTTTTTAAGAGGACTTTTTAGCCAAAAGTCAAGGGAGACTACCTTCTTATTACCAAGGTCCAAATTAACTTAAGTAGTTTTCTTTTATGTTTTGTTTTGCTTTTATCAAAATATCTTTATTTTCAAGATTATGTTAAATTAGAATCCACCTTGGCTCCCCCTTTACAGGTGAATTTTCTCTCTTGTAGATCTCTAGAAGGTCTTCCCACTTCTCTCTCCACCACCTTCCTCCTTTTCCTACCTCCCCAAGTGTGAAGAGGCTGACAGAAAGAGGTTCATCAAAGTCAAATGTTGTGACATAACTAGGTCCCTCTTCTCTTCCTTGATACGAATGGCCTCTCAACACAGTGAAGATATCCAGTTACAACTTTCCCTTTCTCATTTGGGGCATTGGGAGGAGAGTGTTCTGTTTTTAATAACAAAGTAGTAAGCATGTAATAATTCTCTTGACTGTGCAAAGGCCCATGACTGAAGAATATCCTATTCTTTTATTTCCCTTCTCTTCATTATAACTTAAATAAATTATCTCTTGGGAATGGAATGTTCTATGCCTCTCCGTTCCATTCTCTCTTAGTAATAGTGTATCATCCTGGGTTTCCAGATATTGTCAAATGACAAAAGGCCATGAAGATCCCTCACCCAGATTATCTAACAGTTTACTCATACACAGTTTCTGACATTTTAGAGTTTCCTTATAGTATTTTCTTTATAGAGCTCCTCTAATAGGTTTGGTGATGTATTTTCTGCTTGGGATGAGTTCATAAGAGATGTTAGCTGGAGCATTGGTGCATAAGAGATGTGTTTATTATGGGAATTGGGTGGTTCCTCCCCATGCATGTGAAGCCCCTCATATCCAGAACCCATCTGGGCTGAGGGGTGGGGATACAAGGAAACCATGCTGAACATCTCACTCTACCCTCCACTGCTGGTACCCAGTGCCCAGATTCTTTGGCTTGGAATTTTGTCTCTATTTATCCAGAATTTATCCAGAATTCTTAATTCCTTCACTCTTCCCCATCTTAGGCCCTCCTCTATTAATTTAAGTGTGCATTCCTGTTGCCTGCTTTCCCTAGACTTTAAAGCAGAAGCTTAGTTTTATGGAAGGTGTGTGTTTTCAGGGGTGGAGGGTCATGGGGGAACCTACCACTCTCTTAGCATATTCTCCCAAAGGGGCACTTATTTCAACAATTCCTCAAATGTTAACATGACAGTTGTTAGGACTCAGCAGAAAAACCTTTAAAGAAGTGAATACACGACTAAAACATGGCAATGAGCCAGGCAAAGAATTTTATGAACAAGACCCCAAAGGAAGTCACAGCAGCAACAAAAATAAATAAATGGGGCCTGATTAAATTAAAAATTTCTGCACAGCCAAAGAAACAGCCAATAGAACAAATAGACAACCTACAGAATGGGAGAAAATATTTGCATGCTATACATCTGATAAAGGGCTAACAACCAGAACCTACAAAGAACTCAAGCAAATCAAGAAAACATCAAACAACCCTATTAAAAAGTGGGCAAAATACATGAACAGAAGTTTTTCAAAAGAAGATAGACTAATGGCCAATAAACACGAAAAATGCTCAATGTCTCTAATCATCAGGGAAATGCAAATCAAAACCACAATGTGATATCACCTAACTTCAGTGAGAATGGCTTTTATCAAAAACTCCCAAAACAGTAGATGCTGGCATGGATGCAAAGAGAAAGAAACACTCATACACTGTTGGTGAGACTGCAAACTAGTACAACCTCTATGGAAAGGAGTATGGAGATACCTCAAAGAGCTAAAAGTAGACCTACCAGTTGATCCAGCAATCCCACTACTGAGTAGTTACCCAAAGGAAAAAAAGACATTCTATAAAAATGATACCTGCATTCGAATATTTATAGCAGCACAATTCACAAATGCAAAGAAGTGGAAACAACCCAAGTGCTCATCAATACATGAGTAGCTTAATAAAATGTAGTGTATGTATACCATGGAGTACTACATAGCCATAAAAAATGATGAGCTAATGCCTCTTGTATTAACCTGGATGGAACTGGAGAACATTCTTCAAAGTGAAGTATCACAAGAATGGAAAAACAAACACTACATGTACTCATCATTAAATTGGAACTAATTGATCAGCACTTATGTGCACGTATGGAAGTAACATTCATTGGAAATCCAGCAGGTGGGAGGGAGGAGGAAGTGATGGGTAAATTCCTACCTAATGGGTACAATGCACTCTTATCTGGGGGATGGACACGTTTATAACTTTGACTTAAATGGTACTAAAGCAATTTACATAACCAAAACGTTTGTACTCCCATAATATTCTGAAATTTAATATTAAATATTCTGAAAAAATATATATATACATATATTTTAAAGTGTTAGACAAGAGGAAGAGCAGTATGAGAGAGCTCCAGGCCTGCCCTGCTGGGAGAAGTGAAGGAGGACCAGGGCGGCCAGAGGTAGAAGAGGCAGCCAGAGGTAGAGCAGGCCACCAGGGCCCTGTGTGCCAGTTCAAGGTCTTGAGGCTTTAATCAAGAGGGATAAGATAGGAATAGATTTCTGTTTTTAAAAGACTACTCTGGCTGCTATATATATATATAAAGGCTCATTTATGTATTTAAAAATAATCATCTGATCCTTGAGAATTAAGCATTTTCTATAATGGAATTCAAAATTCAGCACTTGTCTGCCTCTCAAAATAAAATTGCATGTCAAAAACTCACAACATGCAGAAAAATGAAGACTTGGCCCCGGGGTACTCAAAGCCTAACAAAAAATGTGTGAAGGGTGGTGGCTTCGTTGTGATTTTTGATGAATCATCTTGTAATATCGTAGAGACTTTTCACCTTCACACTGTTGGCAAAGTCTGAGACTCTGAAGCAATGAAGAAAAACTACATTTTCAAGATCATGACTGCAGCAATGAATAAGAAAGAGACGATTGTTTGAACCCAGGTTTAAAAACATGGGGTCTCATTCTGACGTGGAGATCTTCTCAGACATCATTGAGTCTCTTTCCACTGGATCTTTACTTAGCTGCTTGCTGATGACGGTGCCTGCAAAAAACGTCTCATCCTAGCAATGTAGTTGCTTTCTAGCACCCCTGTTGCCCTCCGGCTTTTTCGTTATACGTTTTTATTCCTTCTCAGGGAGGAGGGTTGTGGCCATAATTCATCACTATCAAATTTGAGAACTATATTCCAAATTGACTCCCCAAACTGAGTGACATAAAGAAAAATTAACAACAGTGGTGGTGGTGGTGATGATGATGATGGTAGTGGTGGAATCTGGAAGTGTTAAGAGAAGACTGGCTTAAGAACGAGTTTTAAGAGTGGAAAGGCTTAAAGAAAACACAATGATGGGTTGGGATTGTTTGTTTTGCCTGAGAAAAGAAAACTCTGATAATAAAGTCTGATAAAGACTGAAAAATAAGGCATTGAGAGGCAGGTGGTTATTATAACGGGTCAGATGAGTAAAAGGGGTATGGCAATGGGAAGAAAAAGGAGAGCAGGTATAAGAGCCTTTCAGAGTCTGATGGAACATCAATGTAAGAGGAACGTGTCTTGGTGATGATAATAAGGTTGACATTGAGGAGAATCATAGAGATGGTTTTTATTTAAAAAAAATAATTTTGTAATTTAATAATACTAATAAAGAAGGTGGTAACTCCAGGTCTTTTCTGCAGGTTAACAGAAGAATTGAAACTCATTTAAAATATAATGGAATTTCTGTTTTCTTTAGGCATTCAGATGCAGCCCAACTAATTCAACCTAGAGATTACTGAGACCTTAAAAACCTGAAAAGGAAAAGAGGGCTTTATTTTTCAGAATAGCACAGCGACATAGTCCCTCAAGCCAGAATGGGAGTGGCAGTTCATTGGCTTTCATTTTCTGTTAAGTTTGTGGCTTTGGTTTTGTTAATGCAAAGGAAAAATATTTCAGAATAGAGTTATGATAATAACGTGATCAATATCTTTATTCTTTGTATTCACTTGCCCATGCACACAATTATATCTAAGACAAATAGTATTATAAGAATATGATCACACACTTGGGTATTGTCTCTATATTCAGTTTATGCCCTTGGTATCCACTGTAACTTGGTTTCCCCTGAAAGCACATGTTCTAGGGGAGGAAAGGGAATGAGAGGAGGACAATATTGTCTGACAGCCTCTACCTTCCTCCACCCAGGCCTTCTCCTATCTAGGCCCACCTGGAATTCTCACTAACCTGCCTGGGCCCTTCTTTGCTCCTGGACTCTGTCAGTGGGAGAAAAGATGACATTATTCATCTGGTTGGCAAGAGAAAAATAGCAATTATTATCTATGATGAGAAACTACTCAGATGGGGAAATTGTGACCATTCCATTACTTTACTCCAAGTCATAAAAGGTTGAGAAGCTGGGGCTACAAGTTATGTCCTTAAACCAAAAAGCTCATTCTGCTGTAGTGTGTTTGGAATCAGTTACTGAGGGATTGTGGCTACCAACTTTGGGGCCCAAAGGGGCAGCCTGAGGGCCTGGGAGAGTGTGTTCTGTAGCAAGTACTCTGAGGCTAGAGAGCTCTTATAAAGGGTCTTTATTGGCACTTCCCAATGACAGGAATCCATATTCTTTTCTTTGTTTTTCAACTTAAAAACAGGGTCAGGTTCAGCCTTAATTTCCTTGCAAGGCTTCCACAGATGTTCAAAATTCTCTAAACATTAAAACATCATCTGCGGCGGGGCGTGGTGGCTCACGCCTGTAATCCTAGCTCTCTGGGAGGCCGAGGTGGGCGGATCATTTGAGCTCAGGAGTTCGAGACCAGCCTGAGCAAGAGCGAGACCCCATCTCTACTATAAATAGAAAGAAATTAATTGGCCAACTAATATATATAGAAAAAATTAGCCGGGCATGGTGGCACATGCCTGTAGTCCCAGCTACTTGGGAGGCTGAGGCAGGAGGATTGCTTGAGCCCAGGAGTTTGAGGTTGCTGTGAGCTAGGCTGACGCCACGGCACTCACTCTAGCCTGGGTAATAAAGTGAGACTCTGTCTCAAAAAAAAAAAAACAAATAAAAAAAACATCATCTGCGGCGGGGCGCGGTGGCTCACGTCTGTAATCCTAGCTCTCTGGGAGGCCGAGGTGGGCGGATCGTTTGAGCTCCGGAGTTCGAGACCAGCCTGAGCAAGAGCGAGACCCCATCTCTACTATAAATAGAAAGAAATTAATTGGCCAACTAATATATATAGAAAAAATTAGCCGGGCATGGTGGCACATGCCTGTAGTCCCAGCTACTTGGGAGGCTGAGGCAGGAGGATTGCTTGAGCCCAGGAGTTTGAGGTTGCTGTGAGCTAGGCTGACGCCACGGCACTCACTCTAGCCTGGGTAATAAAGTGAGACTCTGTCTCAAAAAAAAAAAAACAAATAAAAAAAACATCATCTGCAATGGAACGATCTGTAAGAAAGAAAAAAAATCATCAAGTAGCTTCAATTTTCTAATACCACCGTTCTCCCTTCAACTAATACACCCACAAATCACCACGTAGCTTTAAAAGCTTTTTTATTATTGGAAAGACCAGAACTCTAGCAAACGTGGGAAATTCTTAATCAAGAATATCTAAAGAGTTGGTGTTTACTGGGTACAAAGGTTCAGCTTGGGAAGATGAAGAAGCTCTGGAGATGGATAGTGGGATAGTTACACAACAGTGCTAATACACTTAATGACATTGAATTGTGCAGTTAAAAATCATTAAACTGATACATTTTATGTTATGTGCGTTTTATCACAATTTTTCAAAGTCAGGCTTGTGGCTACCTCAGTCTGGGGGAGTATATGGGAAGGGCCTGGCATGGCTCTATTTTTGCTTTAGTGTTAATCGGTCTGTTCAGTAATTATTATACTCACCTTTGTTTTATTTCAGAAAATAATTGCGTTATATTTTCCAATAAAAAGGTTAATTAAAAAGTTTTAAAAAGAAGACTATCCCAAGAGGTGAGAATTATGAGGCCTTGGAAAGTCCTTCCTGTGCTTCGGGCTTCATTTTTTATTTTTAACGTAAAATGAATGAGTTAGTCTAAATGATCTTGGAGACTTTCGGGGGCTAATGTTCTGTAATTGTGTAAAATAACTGCTTGTGGATACAATAACCACAAAAAAGCAAAAACCCTAGGCGTATAACTTACTTTGGCTGTATTTCCCTTCGGAGAAATTGAAAAATCAAGGAGGGGGGAAAAATAACCTTTGGGGCAAGAAAACCTACGGACTAATCTGAAGAAACTGGAGTTGTCTGAAATACAGCAGAAGTAACACTGACTGCTCTAAGATACAAAAAATAAAGAGAGGGAAATGTCAGTCACTCAGTCAAAGGCGGCAGGGAGAAGAAAGCTCTGCACAAGGTTAGACGGGTGGAGAAACCGGTGAGCTGGTCACTGTCTCGGAGGAAGAGGCATTGACACTGGCACGCTCTTGTCCTCATCACTCTCAAACGCAAGACTTCCAGGGCCGGCTTTGTTTCCACACAAAACCATGCTCCTCCCCATAAATCTTTATTTTTCAATCTGTCCCCTCCCCTCCTCTTTTCTCTATCTAATCCAGATTCCTTTAAAACAGATGTGTTTTCTCTGTATTTCCTGTGTTTTGCGTTCTAGGGTTAGCAAGTCGGGGTTCTCTTGGCAGCGAAGGGAGGGTGGCAATGGACAGATGGATTCCTGTTAACTTGGTTTGTCCTAATTCTCTTGCCACAGAAAAGCAACGGCAGTTTTTGCCTAGTGATTTATTCAGAAGCTCAATAAAGCAAATGAGTGGTTATTGAAAAGTAGCAGCCTACTAGCAGATGAGTGAGGCATGGCCTCTTAGAGGATGAATAGCATATTTTGTGCTCAATTCCTGAGGAAATGCAGGCACGACAAAGCTAAACTAAACAATAAGAGCAAACTTGAAAGAAAATTAAGTCCCCAAAAGCCAATGGAATGGGAAAAGTCAGTGGAGTAGTATTTCACTGGGATGATAACATTATTTGATGAAGTTGACCACTCCCTTAGCAATAATCTATCAAGCGCCTTCTATGTGCCAGGCTTTGTTTTAGATGGTAGGCATATGTCAACAAAAATAATCAGATAAAAATCCTATTCATGGCCGGGCGCGGTGGCTCAAGCCTGTAATCCTAGCTCTCTGGGAGGCCGAGGTGGGCGGATCCTTTGAGCTCAGGAGTTCCAGACCAGCCTGAGCAAGAGCGAGACCCCATCTCTACTATAAATAGAAAGAAATTAATTGGCCAACTAATATATATAGAAAAAATTAGCTGGGCATGGTGGCACATGCCTGTAGTCCCAGCTACTTGGGAGGCTGAGGCAGCAGGATTGCTTGAGCCCAGGAGTTTGAGGTTGCTGTGAGCTAGGCTGATGCCACGGCACTCACTCTAGCCTGGGCAATAAAGTGAGACTCTGTCTCAAAAAAAAAAAAAAAAAAAAAAAATCCTATTCACTAGATATAATTCTAATGAGAAAATAGACACATAAATTTTATAGAATTAGAAGGCGATAACTGCTATGGAGAAAAAAATTAGGATAAGAAGTATCAGAATGAGAAAAGTGGATAGGATGTTTGCATTTTATTTTATTTTTATTTTTTAATTTATTTATTTATTTATTTTTTTGAGACAGAGTCTCGCTTTGTTGCCCAGGCTAGAGTGAGTGCCATGGTGTCAGCCTAGCTCACAGCAACCTCAAACTCCTGGGCTCAAGCAATCCTCCTGCCTCAGCCTCCCGAGTAGCTGGGACTACAGGCATGCGCTGCCATGCCCGGCTAATATTTTTCTATATATATTAGTTAGCCAATTAATTTCTTTCTATTTATAGTAGAGACGGGGGTCTCACTCTTGCTCAGGCTGGTTTCGAACTCCTGACCTTGAGCAATCGGCCCGCCTCGACCTCCCAGAGTGCTAGGATTACAGGCGTGAGCCACCGCTCCCGGCCGGATGTTTGCATTTTAAAATTGGGATGATCAGGTGACATTTGATCAAGGATGTGAGGGTTCTGAGAGAGTGAACCACATGTCAATCTGGAGGAAAATCAATTGCAAGCAGAAGGAACATACTATGCAAATGCCCTGAGGCAGAAGTATGTCTGGATTGCACAAGGAGCAATAAGAGGCCCGTGTGCAGGCCAGAGAAAATCATATAAAGTAGCCAATTTCTCTTGAGCCCTTACTATCCTTTGAACATTCTATCAAGCAAGTTAACAAATCTTTCAAGCATTACTATGCATAATCTTCAAAATAGGCAAAATTATTCCCTCCATTTTAAAGATAAGTAAACCGAGATTTTTAAAAGGCTGAATAATTTGAACAAGATTACACATCCGGCAGCTGCTGGAGTCCAGTGTGCCTGGTTCAAAGGCCCATGCTCTCACTACATCTTTGCCCATCTTGGTGTTCAAGCTGGGATCAGCTCAGCTCTGTTCCTCATCTGTCTAAACTGCATATTTCTTTGTTGTGACCTCTTTTATGGGTTAACTTGCCTTTAGGATCATTTTAAACTAAACTCAGAACTTAAAATGCTAGCAGGGGTTGTCTATGCCCCCTTCACCACCTTGCAACATTTCTGGATTCTCTCTTCTTCATTCCCATTTAGTCTTCTGTTATTCCACCAGCTCTGCCTTTGTGTACAGACAATTCAGCCTTAAGGAGAAATCCACACAGTAGAGGACAACCACGTCCTTTCTGGCCTTTCTCCTCTAGAACAACTGATGTATGGGGGCACCTTCTGAAATATTTATTACTTTGTGAATATAGGACATGAACATGAACATGCATGGAAGCAATTTTGGTATATTCTTTTTCCTTTCTACTTTTAAATATATATATAGTTTTGAAGATTCTCCTTAGCCTTTGACAATGTTACTTCAAAATTTCTACGTTCCCAGCCCTGCCTATGCCTTTCTTAACCAAATGCAAAGTCTATTAATAATAAAGCCAAAAGATAATACTGAAATTTTAAAAGTGTTTTCACCTTTCTATCGATGAATTTTTTAAAATCAGAATTCCTATAAGCATAATCCCCATGATCCCCAAACTAAATCATTTCCTTCTCTCATCAAAGAAAACATAAGAGGATTGAACTACTTCTTTTCCTTCTTTGACATTTATAAAAGATTTTCTCCTGGCAAAAGTATATGTCAAATTTCAAACTGAAATCAGAAAGATAGAATGTTCATTTCTCTAGCAGGTTATAAAATCCCTGAACTAAAAAGACAATATTCATGACAAGAATGAAATTAATCCTTTGGCATTAATATCTGAACTGAAATGGAGGAAAGAGAAGAAAACTTGGATATTTTTCCGCTAAAGAATACTTAACAGTAATAGTTACCTAGGTAGTGGTGTTCTTGGAATGGGCATTGAAATAGATGAAAATGGAGAAAACTATGTTTTGGAATACTGTTTTTCTTGACGTTTTATTTTATTTTTAATTGACAAATAATAATAGTACATATTTATGGAGTACAATTGATGTTTTGGTACATGTATACATTTTGTTGTGATCAAATCAAAGAAATTAGCTTATTCGTCACACTAAACATTTATCTTTTGAGTTGACTTTTGTATATGGTGAGAGATAAGGGTCTAATTTCGTTCTTCTCTATACGGATATCCAGTTTTTCCAACACCATTTCCTGAAGATACTACTGTCTCCTTTCTCCATTGTGTGTTCTTGGCACTTTTGCCAAAAATCAATTGGCTATAGATGTGTGGATTTACTTCTGAGCTCTTTATTCTATTCCATTGGTCTATGCATCTGTTTTCATGCCAGTACCATGCTATTTTGTTTACTATAGCTTTGTCATATATCTTGAAGTCAAGTAGCGTGATGTCTCTAGCTTTGCTCTTTTTGATCTATATTGGTTTGGCTACTCAGGGTCACATGTGGTTCCATACGAATTTTAGTATTGTTTTTTCATTTCTGTGAAGAATGTTATTGGTATTTTGATAGGGATGGCATTGAATCTGTAGATCCCTTTGGGCAAGAATTAATGATATTAATGAAGAATTAATGATATTAATTCTTCCAATCCATGAAGATAAATATCTTTCCATTTATTAGTGTCTTCAATTTCTTTCATTGATGTTTTATAGTTTTCATTGTAGAGATCTTTCACCTCCATTCAAATTTATTCCTATTTTATTTTTTTGTAGCTATTGTAAATGGGATTGTTTTCTTGATTTCTTTTTCAGATAGTTCTCTGTTAGTGCATAGAAATATTACTGATTTTTGTATGTTGATTTTATATCCTACATCTTTACTGAACATGTATATTATTTATAACAGTTTTTCAGTAGAGTCTTCAGAGTTTTCTGCATAGGATGGTGTCATCTGCAATAGAAAGAGTTTGACTTCTTCAGTTCCAATTTGGGCACGTTTTATTTCTTTCTCTTACATGATTGCTCTGGCTAGGACTCCCAGTATTATGTTGAACAGAAGTGGCCAAAATAGGCATCCTTGTCTTTTTTCAGATCTTAAAGAAAAAGGTTTGAACTTTTTTCATTCTGAGGGTTTGTCATATATGGCCTTTATTGTGTTGAGGGATATTACTTCTATACCTAATTTTTTGAGAGTTTTAATCATGCAGAGATGCTGAATTTTATCAAATGCTTTTTCTGCACCTATTGAAAAGATCATATGATTTCTTTTGTTCATTTGGTTAATGTGATTATCATGTTTATTGGTTTGCCTTTGTTGAAACATCCTTGCAACCCTGGGATGAATCCCATTTGATCATGGTGAATGATCTTTCAATATGTTATTGAATTCTGTTTGATGGTATTTTGTTGAGGATTTTTACATCTATGTTCATCAGGGATATTCACTTATAGTTTTCTTTTGTTGTTGCATCCTTGTCTGTTTTTGGTGTTAGGGTAATGCAGGCCTTGTGGAATGAGTTCAGAAGTATTCCCTCCTCTTTAATAGTTCTACTTCCCTAGAAGACTCTGGCAGCCTTGCCCCTTTCTCAGGGGTGGGATAGGGGGAGGCAGAGAGGAAGCGTTGGGGGCAGAAAGTAGCAGTGGTGCTAGCATTTGAGTTCAGTGTCAGTGTGTAGGCTATTAGTGAGTGCTCAGCAATGAAGTCAGTGTGGGACCAGTTTGCTGACATGGTTATGGCTGGGTGCTGGCTAAGTACTTTCCAAGCAGGTTTTTTACCTCTGCTGGCCAATCTTTGAACTATCCAATATCCTGGGACTACATTCTTTTTTGTATAAACAATACATTTTGCTATCCAAAAACCTGACTGATACACCTGGCCTTTATGTGAAATTGTAAATAATCATCTCAAAGTCACCCTAAAACATAGCATGTATTAAAAAAATAAAGAGGAGGCCAAAAATTACTCAAAGATCACCAACAAAAAGCTGGTGCAAATACATCACAGAAGCAATCTAAATAGTTGTAGCGCTCTTTTAAAGATGCAGTAAAGTTTTCCCACTGCATTCCATTTGAATTTCTTGGTTCAAGGTGCTGTTGATGCATAAGGATGTTCATCAAATATTGCCTATAGCAGTTTAAAGAAATGGGGGGAAAGTCACCTTGAATTGCCACCAATTAGATTTGCCACATTAAGACAAACTATACTACAGCATCTGTCCTCCCCGCACCCCACCAAAGGTAAAGGTGAAAATTCATACGCAGTCTCTAGAAAAATGTCAATGACACAATGTTAAGTAAAAAAAAAAAAAAAAAAACATTGCTGGTCATGGTGGCTCATGCCTGTAACCCCAGCACTTTGGAAAGCTGAGGTGGGAGGATCGTTTGAGGCCAGGGGGTCAGATCAGCCTGGGCAATATAGCAAGACCCCATCTGTATGAAAAATAAAAATAAAAATTAGGCAGCATGGTGATGTGTGCCTGTAGTCCCAGCTACTCAGGAAGCTGAGGCAGGAGGATTGCTTGAGCCCAGGAGTTTGAGGTTGCAATAAGCTGTTATCATGCCACTGCACTCCATAATGTGTGACAGAAACTCTACCTCTAAAAAATAAAAATAAATAAATAAAAGTAAATTTGAAAATTTTAAAAATCAAGCTAGAAAAAACAGTAGTCTGAAGGGTGGTAGCCCATTTCTGCAAGCTGTGTGTCTGTGAATATATATGTAAATGTGAACGCAGCATAACTTACTGATGGCTCTCACTGGGAGGTAGGAATAAGGAGGTAATTTTTGTTTTTCAAAAGCTGTATGTATTAGTTTCCTAATGCTGCCGTAAAAAAATGCCACAAATTTAGTGGCTTAAGACAGCACACATTCCCTTATGATTCCGGAGGTCAGAAATCTGCTATGAGTCTTACTGGGCTAAAATCAAGATGTCATCAGGGCTGTTCCTCCTAGAAGCAGCAGGGAGAATCTGATTCCATGCCTTTTCCAGCCTCTAGTGACTCTGCAATTCCTACTCTGTCTTCAAAGTGCGTCACTCCAGCCTCTGCCTCCATCATCACCTCTCCTTTTCTGACTTGGATCTTCTCACCTCTCTACTTCAAGAACCCTTGTGAGGACATCAGGCTCATCTGGATAATTCAGGATAATCTCCCCATCTCATGACCCTTCATTTAATCATATCTGCAAGGTCCCTTTTGCTGTGGAAGGTAACATATTCACAAATTCCAGACGTTAGGACATGGCCTTCTTTGGGAGCCCATTATTCTGTCTACCATACTATCTAAAACCTACTTAATATTATTAAGAATTAATTTTTTGTCTACTAGAAGCCCTGGTTTTCAATAGTTTAATAATTTACTTATAGTGTAATTGTAAAATTTCCACAAAGACTCGGCTAGAGTGCAATGGTTAAGCCAAGTACATTAAATGATTAGTTTTTGTTACTTTTTTTAAAAAACAAAAACAATGTTTATTTCAAACCCAAGAGAATTCTGGGAATAAGTGAATTCATAGTCCTCCATATCTCCTTTCTTTTCACTGCCATGGCTTTTTTCTACCATAGTTACATATTTTTTTATTTGATGAAATATCTTGAAAATACTGTGCAATATAGTTGTGGTTGCTGTTGAACCAATTTTATCACTTGCTAAAGATAGATTCTATGCCAAGTGTAACTGAATATATGCCATTTAAGCCATTAAAAATAAATAACACTGTAGTCCTAGCTACTCGGGAGGCTGAGGCAGGAGGATCACTTGAGCCCAGGAGTTAGAGATTGTAGTGAGCTAAGATGACACCACTGCACTCCATCCTAGGCAATAGAGTGAGACCTTGTCTCAAATAATAATAATAATAATCAAAATAAATAAATAAATAACAAAGGTGATACTTCTAATGGCAATTCATCAAATTTTAATATTTGCATTAAAGATACATGGCTCTTGATGACTTTAAAACTTATCACAAATGATAGATAAAAGAATGATTTCTAGTTCAAGTGTGTCCTGTGTTTGCAAACAAATTCATGATCAGTGTATTTTTGTTCAATACCTATGAATGTTAATTGTCAGGATGGAAACTTTTCCTCCGTTGTAGAAAGATACTCAGCTTTTATTGTTATTGTTTGAAATAATATCAAATCTATGTCTCCTGATTTATAAAATTTACTTTACAGAGAAATACTCCGTGATGTAAGCCACAGAGACAGAGATGGTACCTCCAAGAACGAATGTGATTAGCAGGCCTGGGAAATTACCAAGGCGGAAAAAAAAAAGACAACATAGCATTTGTTTGTCAACCGCCTTAAAAGCAAATGACAGCAGCAATTTCTCTTATTCCTTTACTAGCCCAACATTCATGCTCATTAGAGGGTTGAGTGTGCAATGCCTTGCAGGTGCTCTTTTGTAATATGGGAATATTAATTAAGTCTTCATACAATATCCAGTCACTAATTACTATCTAGCTCCACTGGTTCCTATCTCAGAGTCTATGTGTTACTGTTTTTCCCTGCTCAGCCAGCCTCCTTCGCTTGGCAGTGTTTTGCATTAGCCTTTGCCTTGTGTGTTTACAGCCATTTTTTCTCATGCAGATTATTTTTCAGCCTTTATAGAACTTCAGCAGCATTATGGGTATTATTTTGACTCTATTGAAATTCTGTTGCAAAATTCCCCCTTCACCTCCTCCCACCGCCTACTCTTTTCATGTTGTTCCCAATGACATCTTGCCAACATTCCAGTTTCCAAGGAAACTTTATGAAGACACTTTTGTGAACTACTATATAATCTTGGCAGAAATAATCATAATGTTAGTGGATGGTTCTGCTTATCTTAGGAAGAAACACGGGAGTGGTTTGATCCACAGGAAAGAATGTAATTGTGCAAAAGTTTTCTAATTAGAACATTTTTCTTCCAATGGTAGAGCAGTTACAGATGTCAAATATATAAAGAGGCATAATTCTTTGAAGATTATTGCTTCATGGTTTAGGCTATCCCTGTGCACTCTGGGCAACTGACCAAGTGAAATGATTTTAGGGCTTTGAAAAGCAACTTGGCCCCAAATATTTCTCTGACCCTGGTTTAGAAGCACTGCTCCTTAAGGGCTTCCTGGTAAGGATGCTGGTTTAGGATCAGTAGCATATCTAATGGGATTAGATAAACCTATTACCATTCATGGTAACCTTATAAAGAGCAGATCCTAAAGGAATGGGAATTTGTGGCAGGTTATTTTTTTGATGGAAAGGACCTATTGGGAGAAGTGGTAGAGAAAAGTCCAGAAAATGCCTAAGGGGCAGCACAGTGCAAGTAGACATTTGGAAGTTCAAAGTTTATTAAAGGAAAACTTTAATAAAGTTTTAATGAATGTTGCACAGTTTTCCATATAAATATATTTATTCATCATTATTTTACAAAGGTTTTATTAAATATTTATCTGCTTATGGTCCAATTAAATCATTTGGTTTCAGCTCTGTACAACAGCGGTTTTCACATTGTTACTTTAGTGGCTAAAATCTTTTCAAATAAAAGTTACATGGTTTCCCAGTGTGCAAAGCAGATGAAAACAACTCTTCTGATGCAGGAGGGCTGGAATATCAGAAGATTGTTCTTCCCACAGCACCCGGCTTCTCCTTTGTGCCCCAACAATCCCTGAGGCAGCTTTCTGATTAAGGGCTATTAAAGTAACAAACATCTTTTGAAATGATTCAATTTATTTAATAGATTCGTTATTGGTATCACCATTTGGAGAAGAAAAATGACTCTTCATTAAAAGCGGCCAGTGAGAAATTGCTGATACCCCCGCTTCATTAATTTATTCCCTCGACAAATATTTATAGCCTACTATGTGCCAGACACTTGACACACTCTGGAGATACAAAGGTGACCAACTAGACATGGTCCCTGCCATGTGGAATTTACACCCTAATTAAGAGTCAGCTGTGTGTGACCCCACACACGCTTTCATCATTTGCCTAAGGTGTTCTCCCTGTATCCAATCACACTTTGCTCAAAGCATATTTTTCCACAGATAATATTCTTAGATGTGTCTTATGACAACATGCTTATGCCGTAAAAAATTCAAACAATTATCTAGATAGGGGCTAAGACAGCAATTGAGAACCTCATTTGCAATATGTTGAAAGATTGCCAAAGCATGACTAGATCACAAAAGATGTTATTATTCTATGGTCAAAATGTTCACAATTAAAGGGAATTTTCCATTTATCCTGCTTAATGTTTCTCAATCCCTTCCATCTATGAAGTTCTTTGGGACATTTAAAATTCACTCTCTGAACAAATTCAAATAATCTCAACAGATCGTTTCTTTGAAGCCTTTCTCTTCTGTCACCAACAGACCATAGAAAGATGGAGACCCAGTTTCCATGCACCGTGGCCTCAGGAAGCTGTGCCAGGGAGGCACACTGCTCATCATTGCACCCTCTGCATGTGCTCCCCAGGGTCTGCCCTTCCAGATGCCACCCCTATCTAGAGTTGCCAGAGACAATATTTTATATCACACCATTCCTTCCTCCTCTCCGTGTACTCCCCAAAACGCTATAGGTAACATCTTTTCTTTTAAAATTATTCCTAAGTTTAATTTTGATAAATATAAAATCTTGTCTTATGATGAGACAGAGCCAGAAAATCAATGGCATAATAACCACGTACTAACACTAGTTACAGCTAGTTATTCGCAATTAATTTGATCTTCACGCCACTGTAGGAAGGCATTATAATAGATCCCACCTGACGGACAGAGAAACGGAGCTCCAGAGATGCGCAGCAAATAGGTAAAGGTCACAGTCAGAAAAGATTTGGGCCTAAACTCAAAAGCTGGTTTTCTGATACTCTAAACTGAATCGAATTGGCACCCGCTGCCTGTGTTTCTGGGTATTTGGGACCGTGCCAGGCCTCAGGCCTCCATGTTTTCCCACTTTTACACTCCTGAGACTGCTCATCAGAAAGAAGTTTTAATTTCGGTTCCCCAAAGAGGCAGGTAGGGTGACAAGAGTAATGAGAATCCCTCCGTAAGAGAGTAAAGACAGCATGGGCGGTTCACACGGCTGGCCTGATGACTTGAACTGCAGACTGGCACTGCCACCCATGTCGCCTGTGCGAGGACACACCCTCACTCCTGCTCCTCTCTTTCACCACATTGCAGCTGCACAGGCCTTTGCCCTGTCCCTCCGGCATTCCAAGCTCTTTCCCACCTCAGGGGCTTCACGTTGCTGCATCCTCGGCTGGACGGCACCTTCTCCCGGCTACTCATTCCCGTTACTCCTGACTCAGACGCCAGCTCTTCGGGGAAGCCCCTTCTGCCCACTCTGTAGAGACCACCAGTTCCCCCCGGCCCCGGTTACTCTCTGTCCCGTGTGTTCATATAGCTGTGCAAACCGTCACCGCCACCCATCTCCAACTCTTCATCTTACAAAACTGAAACTCTGTACCCACTCTGTACCCACAACACTCCTCATTCTTCCCTCCTCCCAGGCCCTGGCACCCTCCATTCTACTATCTGTCTCTATGAATCTGACAACTCTTGGTACCTTATATAAGTGGAATCTTACCGTATTTGTCTTTTTGTGACTGGCTTATTTCCCTTAGCATAATGTCCTCAAGGTTCACATGTTGTAGCATGCATCAGAATTTCCTTCCTTTGTAAGGCTGAGTAGTATTTCATTGTATGTGTATTTTATTTATCCATGCATCCTCCAAGGGAAACTTGGGTTGCTTCCATCTTTGGCGATTATGAATAATAGAGAGAGGCGGTGCTGAAATTTGTGGGCAGCAATGAGCCTTCTGAAATAAAATGTGTCAAGAGAGAAGAGCAATCATCCAAGCACTGGGCTCTGCCAGTGCCCACGGACATCAGGAAGGGAAAGAGAAATTGTTGAGGAAACAGGAATAATCCTTATCATCATTAACAAAGGAAATTTTGGCATGAGCACCATGGCAATGTTTCTTCATTTAAGAACCTCTAAGTTCATTCTGAATCACATGATATTTCATCTTCAATAGTTCCAGTAACTTATTTCCTCTGAAACCAAATGCTTTTCTAGAAAATTGGCCTGTAAAAATTTATAACTCTAAGGCGATTGCTCCCACGGTTTGCCAGTGAGGAACAAGACAGAACCATGTGTCCCCTCCACAAATACTGTTCTTGAGGTGGTCCTCTGCCGGGTACTTGCCATATTTCTATTATTCCTTTCAGTCCCTCCTTTCTTCTTCAATCAATTTTAATATAAATATGAACTTTGTATTCTGACTTAGCTACTCTTTTATTTCTTATTTTTTTTTAACTCACAGAGGAACACTGATATTAACTACTCTTTTCTAAACCTAAACCAGTCATTGTCCTATCTTCTGCATGACTCTTGCTGAATCCTCAATTAACTTTTTGTTGGTTTGCCTGTAAAAGCTATTTGTAGTTTTTTCTTAAGAGCACTATCCACAGTGACCTGTTTATATCTTAGAATAAAACCTCTGAGTTTTCAAACTTCTCCTTTCTCCTCTGCTTTCCTATTTCCTTCAGCCCCAAATACGCAATACTGCCTTCCGAAAAGCAGGCAAATCTCTCATGAGACAGCTTCTGATAATGCAAGAAGTGATCTTTTGCCCTAAAAGAATAATGGAAATCCTGGTTCTTTTGCTGTTTTACAGTGAAATTGCACCCTTGGCTTTCTATTTAGGGCTCACCAAGTCTCAATGCTATATTGTTCTTTGAGGGAGAGTAAGAAGGTAATTCTGAATCCTAGCAAGCCCACAGGCACATATTAGGCTTACAAACTCAAGTTTCAGAATCTATACACCTATAAAATATAAGTTCATGACATACAGAGAAAAGAATAATAGCAAGGAAGAAGCTCAATTATTCTCAAGAAAATACAGCAAGGGGAGAGTTTTAAAAAATATTCAAGGTTTTATATGTGTCTATACCAGCTTATTTCTATCCATCCTGCATTTATTGACTACCATGTACTAGGTGCTTGGCTTAATGTAGACATAGATAAGTTTTTAGAGAATATAGATATTAGAGAAAATGAGCCTGATCTTTTCACAGAGAAAAGCCAATATGGCACCATTGCTGTTACAAAGCCCCAAAGAGAGAGAACTGTCAACTGGAATGGGGAATAAAAAGGGAAATCTAGGTCAGAAAAATCAATCTAATGGAAGAAGGATGTCAAGAAGGTACAAACCCCTGTGTGAAATTCAGAAGGACACAGTAGGCAGGTTATAGTTAGTAATAGAGGGCTGGAAAGTTGTACTTCTGCAGAAGTGCCATTCTACCCACAGGCGAGCACCCAGTACATCCTTGGCTTTGCATATTGGCAATGTCTCCTTTGTTAGGGTAGGGAAAACAATGAGGAAAACAGCTATGCTGGACGACCTGCTTCTGACCAACCTGAAAGACTGGCTAGCAGTAGGGAAGAGACAGGGGTCTTGAGAGAAAATGGCCCCACCACATAATGTAAGGCAGCAGGAGGAGTTTTGAGTGGCTAGATATTTCCCTGGTGAAAGGGACAGCCTTGCAAGAATTAACAGGAAGGTATCTAATCCTACAATTTCCTAGTAACAGCTCAAGATCAGTCCTGTGAATTCTCTCACTAACAGGCACCCCACCGGAGTTCTGTTTTGCAGAACTTCTGAAAAGAACCCAACAGACAGAAAAGAGATGTAAATCTTTCTCTTTCAAAATTGCCTTTGAGAATCTGCTTTTTACAGTCTGAAAAGTTCCTGAGTGAACAGCAGGGTGCGAGCTTCAGGCCTCAGCCATATCTCCAGGGCCGAGTTACATCTCCTGCCATAATCCGATAACCCCAACAATCCCTTCTCCAAGGAAAGGGGGGGAGGGGAGGTAACTCTTGGACTTTGATATCCTGCAGCAGTTTCAGTTTCTGCTATCAGCTGCCACTCAAGAAGAAAGAAAGGAGAGGACGCAGAAGTACCCCATAAATTCGGCTACAGCGATAAACCTTCTTCACCCTGAATTGTGGAGACACAATTCAATCCATAGCATTGTGTTTGTTTCTTTTTTTTTTTTAATAGCGATTGTTGCCTAGGCTGGAGTGCAGTGGCACATCATAGCTCACTGCAGCCTCTAGCTTCTGGGCTCAAGCAATCCTCCTGAGTAGCTGGGACTACAGGCATGCTCCTTACCACCACAGCTCTATAATTTCTTTTCATTTTTTGTAGAGACTGGGTCTCCTTATGTTGCCAGGCTGGTCTCAAATTCCTGGCCTCAAGCAAACCTCCCATCTCTGCTTCCCAAAATGCTGGGATTACAGTTGTAAACCACTGGGCTGGGCCAGCATTGTCTTTCTTGTAAATAAAAATATCAACTAACCTTCAAGTCAGAACTACCCTGGTTCCTCAATTACAATCATATTTGGTTACAGATACACGAGTTTGGCAAAAATCAACAAAAGTATTCTATGAAAATAAATCAGCTATGTTGAATTTATATAAAGAGTATTATATATTATTATTTGTGAATTGTGCTATACATCCTTTATATTAGTAAAATTTACAATAAGTTTATGTATGTACATATGTACATTTTTTTCTAGAGACCTGGTTGTTAAACATTGACACCCCCAA
Source organism: Mirza zaza (assembly GCA_008750895.1). Classification (NCBI taxonomy): domain Eukaryota; kingdom Metazoa; phylum Chordata; class Mammalia; order Primates; family Cheirogaleidae; genus Mirza; species Mirza zaza. The sequence goes on from VSMD01058964.1 coordinate 123,947, forward strand.
AAAACACCAGGCTGAGGCCAGTAAAAGTGACAGATGAAGACAGCCTGAGGGACAGTATTTGACCCCTGGGACCAAGCAGTGTTTGTAATTGCCAGTGTTTGTAATTCACCCTTGTGTTTTCCAGTTACATGAGCCAGCACACTCCTTTCACTGCAGTTGCTTAAGGCTAATTTTTATTGGATTTCTGTCAGTTGCTTCCAAGAATCTTGACTTAATCCTATGTATCATAGATAAGTTCAGGGAACCAAAAAATGTTTTAAGTGCTGAGAAAGAAGTTTCTGCAGTCTGAAGATCCAGCCCTCACTTTAAAAATCAGATCAGACTCTTAAGTAGATGGGGTGAGCAAGCTGTATTCTGCAACTGGGTTTTGCATTGCTAGCTCTCTGCTTCTCTTGCTGCCCTGAAGTCTCACTCTCCCTGGAGTCTGGTAGGCTCCATTTCCGAGCCCTGATTCCCCCATTTACCCAGTTCTGTAAATGAGTCTAGTACCTGATCAACTTGCCTGGTGCCAGTACCTTTAGGGCTAACCCCAAATTTTCTTATCAGATGTTCCAGGGTTTGTTATCTGCACCCTGAGGCACAGCTGCTGGAAAACAGTATTCCCTGTGCTGCCAGCTGCCATTTAGCCCCTGAAGCCTGTCTGTTCCTGATTTCCGGTACCAGTGCTCCTACGGGGATGGGCTCTGCTGGCTGGCGAGGATGTGAATTGCTTTTCTCCACAACTTGTCCAATCTATAATATGGTTCCCTGAACATAGGGTTCTGCCTGCCACCTGAGATCCCTTCCCAGAGCCAGCTGCTCAGTGGGGCCCTCCCAACTGGCTTCCCCCTCCCCCACACCTCCCAATGAGGACCTTCCTTGCAGAGCAGTCTCCCCCCAGGCCCCTGCTGCAGCCAGTCAAGCCAGGCCCTGACAAATCCCTTTGCAAAAATTCAACGCCTGGTGTCATCTTGTGCAGAAAACAGAATCAAATGCTGAATTTAGAAACTGTTTACATGACTGCTTTTCAACTTAGGACTTCAGGGTTCTACTTGAATACTGAGGAACATAGTTTGGCCTGTGAAAATGAAATTTTAGTATCATCTAAATTTGTCATTAAAAAACTAATTCTCGGTAAGAAGTTGACATGTACTTAGGAAATTCAATAAATTAAAGCTAAAGATGGTCTCCAGTTGCCTATTTGAAACTTCTCTTTCTTTTCCTCTACCCAGGTCCTCACCCTCACCTGTTCTTTTGAAATGTGAAGCATTAATTTAAACACTCAAACACAACAACAACAAAATACTCAGTTCCTAAACCCACAAGACAAGAACCTGATCTACCTCTCACCTTTGTTAGTATGTTCCTTGGCACAGTGAGAGCAGACGCTGCCCACATCCCATTAAATTGCATTTTGCTTTTTACTTGAATAAAATTTATGTAAACATACTTATTACATTTAAGTGGTTATAATTTGTCAACCTCAGAAGCCTGGACTGATGAGTGGAGAAGATTGAACACAAGCTAATTTACTCCGTTCCACTGAAGGGAAAGCAAGAGATGAGGCCAAATGGAACTAGTTAACAATCTCAGCCTGTGTGGAAGTTTTCTCAGATGCTACAGAAAAAAAAAAGAAAAACAGATTTAAAAAGAGATACTGAAGGGGAAAACAATCTTCTACAGGTAAGACCCATTCAAGATCCACAAATATAATAACATATTTACTACAATCAAGAGTTACTCTTTCAGGTCACAGCAAGGCTTCCATCCAATTTCCCTGCAGTGATGGGATTTCTCTTAGTTGTTCCCTGGCGCAGCTGTGCTACAACTTTTTTGTACTGCAACTTGCTCTATGGAAGACATTAAAATATGTGCCATTCCACACCAAGCCCAGATTTTAATGAATCAAAAATGATTTTGGTGTGTGCAGACATAAAGCACTGCAATTATTTGTAATGGTCAGAGCTATTAAGTGTAGATCACCAATGTATAGGCAAGACTGGCAGTTACGTGTAATTCTTGATGCATTAACGATAATGCCACATCTTTTTCTCCCACTCAGGAAAGCATTATGGATTTTAGATGATTGAGAGTTACATGCTTTTGGGGAGTAACCTTGAATTCACTCAAATGCATTATTTTAAGTAATAGATTTATAAGCTTGGGAACTCTAGCTTCTGTTAGTTATACATCACTGTGACATGCCTTATAAGTAGTTGAGAGTCATGGCCTTGGGACATGAATCATCAAATAACAAGATGGAAAGGAAAAGGGAAAAGGAAGAGAAGCCATTTTGTAGGAAATGGGAAGAGGTAGGGAAAAAATATAGGGGGTGAAGTGGAAAAGAAGAATTTGGAAGGAGATGTAGAGGGTTAGAGTTACAGATCCTTTGCCTCTATTCAGCAGCTGTGGTTTGAAAATAAGGGAAGCAAACTGACTTTGTCCTTTATCTAGTGGAGACACACATCTTGGTATGGGATGAGAAGATGGCCTGGGTTGGGGGCCAGTAAGTCCCAGAACTTCTTGTGAATATAAAAAGAAAGAAGGAGGGAAGACACACCTTTGACAGCCAGTCTGAGTAGCAAAAATGCCTTCCTAAACCTACTGAAAAAAAAAAAAAAGTTAGGATTCACCATTTTAGTATCAAATATGCTCACTCATTTTAAACTTCTACATTTTCTAAAAATTCCTCTTTCAGAGCAGGACATCTAATTTGAAAGATTTGCACAACATACTTTTAACCATAATATAATATTAAGTGATTTGGTAGGAATTACAACATTGGAACAGGGGTAAATGTCAGAATACTGGCAGCAAACAGCTGGCATGCTCAAAGGGGTAATTAGTGAAAGTTTAACAAGGGGACTATTTACAGAGGTGGGAGCAGCGTCAAGAGAAAAAAGCCAGGGAGGCTGAAGAGCCCCGGGATCAGCAGCACTTGGCAGCCACCATCACCATCCTGAGGCCAGAGGGGACCAGGGGAGGAGAATCGAGTGGCAGGCTGAGCAGAGCTGCAGAGCTGCGGGAGGGAGGGTGGTGCCTGGCAAGAGCTGTGGCCGGGGGCAGAGGAAGGCAACCCCCAGCCAAGCACAACCAGGCGAGGAGGGGGGGTGCAGGTAGCAGAAAGATTCAGCATCTTGTGGGTGTTTCCTACTGGGAATGCCGTCAGAAGCTGGAGAAAAGGGAACCTGATTGAAGAAGTCCATAGACATCAGCTTCCCAGGCCCAGAACAGGATGGAGAAGACAGAGAGTGGATCTGAAGAGGTGGTTGGGGAATAACTTGTGCAGAATTTCTACACCAGCCTTCTCCCGTCTTCTGCCCGCCTCTTCATCGCTCTGTAGTCCCTGACAGTGCAAGTGGACTAGAGGAACGGACCGGCTTATTCTGTCTGCATTTTGCAACGCTCTCCGTTTTGATTTGGGAAACATTTCCTCCAGTGAGGGGAGAAAAAAATCACACTCAAAACAAAGATATCGGTAGGTTCAAGAGGCAACCTGAGTAGTCTGAATCAAAATTTGGCGTCTTGTTCCTAGAGCATAAAAGTGGTCTAGACTTGGGAACAGAATTTGGTTCCTGCAGACAAAAGCCATAGAGATCAACAAGTTGCTCTTAACTACTGCCACTTCACTTAATTGCAAGAGGCTCCACTATCTGCAGGGCTCAAGAGAAGGAATGTACTTACAACTTGGACAGGGCTTTCTTTGTTCATCAACTTGGAAAAGGGTTAGTGTAAAGATTCTTATTCTAGTGAAGTTCAAAATGTCAAAGAAAAAAAAAAAATGTCAAAGAATAACTCAGCTTGAAATTAACAAGCCCCAATAGTTTTTGATTCAATATAAAAATAAAAGGATTTTATTCTGATACCTAAACAATCTATACAGAAGCCTTGATTTGGTGCCTGGGAGCGAGAGTTTTAATTCTTCAAGACTTGTTCAGATATGGTTAGGAAATACTTGATTAAACAAATATAAATGAGTTTTGTTGCTAAAGAATTTCTCATATCCTTCCTATTTTAATATATTGTATTTACACAAGGGGACTTCCCAAACTTTCTTGACCATGGAACCCTTGTGTCATATATCATCTCCTAAGAGTAATGTTTCATGGCATAAATTCTAAAGCACTGTCTCCAAGCTCCTATTTCTCTGGTAATAGTATATCAATCCTGGCAAGATTAGTGTAGAGACTAGATTTTAGAAATGCCTATGGGCTGATGGAGGCTTCTCTGGGTATAGAGTTGGAAGAGTTAAGTTTATTTTTGGTTTTACCACTTACTGGCTGAGCGACATTGAACAAATCAACTTGACATCTCTGAGACTCAAGTTTCCTCATGTCTAAGAGAGGAGTAATAAGCCTTACCTCTATAGGTCATTGAGAAGGTTTTGAAAACAGCTTAGCAGTTTCACAAAACATTAAACGTATACCTACCATATGATGCAGGCTCTCTACTCCTAGGTACTTATTCAAAGGAAGAAAGGCATATGTCATACAAGAATGTTCACAGCAGCTTTATTTGCAATAGCCAAAAAGTAGACATAACTCAGATGTCCATCAACAGGTGAATGGATAAACAAATTGTGATGTATCCATAAAATGGAATATTATTCAGCATTGAAAAGAAGTGAACTATTTATACACATAACAACATAAATGAATCTCAAAAAATTATGCCCAGTGAAATTAATTTTTTTTTGTATTATTTTTTATAGAGATAAGGGTCTTGCTATGTTGCCTAGGCTAGTCTCAAACTCCTGGCCTCAAGTGATCCTTCACCTTGGCCTCCCCAAAATGCTGGGATTATAAGCATGAGCCACTGTGCCCAGCCCTAGATATTCTTGATAAAAATTATTTAACAGATACATGATTTACAAATATTTTCTCCCACTATGTGCTTTTAGTATTGTGTGAAAGAAATCTTTGCCTAACCTATGGCTGTAAAAATTGCATCCTATATTTTCTTCTAGAAGTTTGATGATTTTAGATTTTACACATATGTCTATTAACTAGATTGAGTTCATTTTTGTATTTAGTACAAGGTGTGAATCAAAGTCCATTTATTTTGCACATGGATATTCAGTTTTTCAAGAAAGGCTGTGTTTTCTCTAAGGAATGGACTTTAAACTGTCAATAATCAATTTTTCATTTACATTTTATTTTATTTTATTTTATTTTATTTTATTTTATTTTATTTTTTGAGACAGAGTCTCACTTTATTGCCCAGGCTAGAGTGACTGCCGTGGTATCAGCCTAGCTCACAGCAACCTCAAACTCCTGGGCTCAAGCAATCCTGCTGCCTCAGCCTCCCAAGTAGCTGGGACTACAGGCATGTGCCATCATGCCCGGCTAATTTTTTCTGTATATATTAGTTGGCCAATTAATTTATTTCTATTTATAGTAGAGATGGGGTCTCGCTCTTGCTCAGGCTGGTCTCGAACTCTTGAGCTCAAAGGATCCGCCCACCTCGGCCTCCCAGAGAGCTAGGATCATTTAGATTTTAGTATGTTTCAGGACTCTCTATTCTGTTCAATTGGTCCATTTGTCTATCTTGACTCCAATACCACACTGTCTTACAGTAGCTTATAAATTCTGAAATCAGGTGGTGTTTTGTGTTTTCAATTTTGTTCTTTTTAAAATTATTTTAACTATTTTAAGTTCTTGGCATAGCCATTTAAATTACCCAGTCAGCTTGTCAATTTCTACCAAAAAAAGTATGTGGAGATTTTGACTGAGATTATATTTAATTTATAGCTCAATTTGGGAAGAATTGACATCTGAGCAATATCAAATCCTCAAACCTATGACCATAATATGTCTTTATTTATATAGTCTTGCTTTAATTTTTCTTAGTAGTGTTTTATAACTTTCAGTATACAGATCTTTCACATATTTTGCCAGATTTGTCTATGCATATTTTTATGTTACTGTAAATAGCATTGTATTGTTTTTATTTAAATTTCTGGTAATTTGTTGCTTGTACATAGAAATACAATTGATTCTTGAATATTGATCATGTATCCAGCAACATTGCTCAACTTATTTATTAGTTTTAGTAGCTTTTAGAGATTTGCTCAGATTTCCTATGTAGACTGTCATGTCACCTGGGAATAAAGGGAGTTTTACTTCTTCCTTTCCAATCTGAACATATTTTATTTTATATTTTGCACTATTGCACTGGTTAAAAACTCAAAGTGTTAAATAGAAGTGGTGAGAGCAGACATTCTTGTCTTGGTCCTGAACTTAGGGGGAAAGTATTCAGTATTTCACCATTAAGTATGATGTAAGCAATACTTAATTTCATAGATACTCTTTTTCAAGTTAAAGATGTTCCCTTCTTATCCTAATTTGCTGTGAGTTTTTATGAAAAACAGATGTCAGAATTTGTCAAAGTCTTTTCTATGCTTATTCAGTGTTTTTCTTTTGGTCTGTTTATACAGCAAATTACATTAAGTTGTTTTCCAAATGTTAAATTCTTGGATTCCTAGATAAATAGCACTTGGTCATAATGTACTCTCCCTTTTCTATATTATTGGCTATGATTTCTAAGATTTTATTTGGATTTTTTGCATCTATGTTCATGATGGTTATCAGTCTATAATTTTCTTGTCTTACAAAGTCTTAGAGTCATCATTTCTTATAGAATGCATTCCCTCCTCTTCGATTTTCTCAAAACATTTGTGTAGATTTGGTACTTTCTTAAATGTTTGGTAAAATATACTAGTGAAGCCACATGGCCTAGGAGTTTCCTTTGTGGAGAGATTTTTAACTAAAAATTCAATTTCCTTCATGGATCTAGGGCTATTCGGGATATTTCTTCTTGAGAGAGTTTTGGTAGTTTGTATTTTTAAGGAATTTGTCCATTTCATCCAAGTTGGTGAATTTATTAGCATAAAATTATTTATAATATTCCAATATTATTCTTTTAGTATCTGTAGAATCTGGACTGTCATCTAACTCCTAATATTGATAATTTATTTTTTCTTTCTTTTTCATTCCATTCTGCTGAAGGTTGAGCAATTTTATTGATATTAAAGAATCAGCTTCTGTTTTCATTCATTTTCTCCATTGTTTTTCTATCTTCTATTTCATTGACTTCGCCTAAGATTTTATTATTTCTTTTTTTTTTTTTTTTTTTGAGACAGAGTCTCACTTTATTGCCCAGGCTAGAGTGAGTGCCGTGGCATCAGCTTAGCTCACAGCAACCTCAAACTCCCGGGCTCAAGCAATCCTGCTGCCTCAGCCTCCCAAGTAGCTGGGACTACAGGCATGCGCCACCATGCCTGGCTAATTTTTTTTCTATATATATTAGTTGGCCAATTAATTTCCTTCTATTTATAGTAGAGATGGGGTCTCGCTCTTGCTCAGGCTGGTCTCGAACTCTTGAGCTCAAAGGATCCGCCCACCTCGGCCTCCCAGAGAGCTAGGATTATAGGCGTGAGCCACCTCGCCCGGCCAGATTTTATTATTTCTTTTCTTCTTCCTACTTTGGGTTTTATCTGACCATGTTTTCCATTATACTTTCTAAAGCTGGAATCTGTAGTTGATTTGAGATTTCTCTTCTTGGTTAATGCAGGTTTTTAGTGCCACAGTAGAACGCCATTATATGATATTTCCAAAGTACAGATATAATGCATGTAAATAATCGCAGTAGCATAGATAATAGAAAAATGTAATAAAAATAATTGAAATGTGATGAATTTTGAGTATGCATTGTCTTTAATATAATTTATTTAATACTAAATTTACATAATTTAATTTTTAATAGTAGCTGTTTCATAACTGGCTCACAAAATTCCTGAAATTTAACAGCTTGCTCTTGCTAGCTGGTGTAAGTTGCCTTTAGCACACCTCTCCGTTCCAAAGTAAAAGCCATAGAACAAAGTATACTCAGAATTGTTTTCATACCTGTGCTTTCTACTCTGTTCCCTCCCTCCCTACATGGGGGGATAATTGTTTTTGTTAGATTTTTGTCTCATCCTTTCATTGTTCATTTTTAAAAAAATAAGTAGGTACAATTATGTATTTCCTTACCCCAAAGGTAGCACACTATAAATACTGTTCTGCTCTGTGTTTAGCTTAGAATTTTGATTCCTGTGCACTGGCAACTCTCCTAGAAGTAAAGTCGTGTATGTTAAACTATTACCAGTCTCACACTTTAGTAGAAATTACTTTTCCTGTTTTTTTTTTTTTTTTTTTGAGAACGAGGAAGTGTCTGAGTGGGAATGGAAAGGTTCTATTGAGAAGAGGAATGAATCCAGGAGTCTGGGAGCTTCAAAGACAAACTTCACAATTTAACTAGGGTCTGAGTAGTGACAAGGTGGACTTTGGCAACCTGTTGAGGTGGCAAGGTTGCATAGACGAACACCCAAGTGCTGGCTGAGCATATGCCTTTAAATCCAGTTCCTTTCATTGTTATGTTATAAAATATTTGGCCACCAGAGCGGGCAATTAGAGTTTTAATGTTTTAGTTGGACTTTTCAGCTGAATTAAATGTGACAGGGCTATGCTTATCATTTCTACAGTATTTACACATACTGCTCTATGAGACAGAATTCTCTTATCGATATTTTCTATTTGTCTCTGATAACTTTGCACTGAGAGGAAAAGACTGAGATCTTGGAATTCACATCCAAAGTCATGAGGTTTTTAACACATCTCTTTTTTTTTTTTTTTTTGAGACAGAGTCTCACTTTATTGCCCAGGCTAGAGTGAGTGCCATGGCGTCAGCCTAGCTCACAGCAACCTCAAACTCCTGGGCTCAAGCAATCCTGCTGCCTCAGCCTCCCAAGTAGCTGGGACTACAGGCATGTGCCACCACGCCTGGCTAATTTTTTCTATGTATATTAGTTGGCCAATTAACTTCTTTCTATTTATAGTAGAGACAGGGTCTCGCTCTTGCTCAGGCTGGTCTCGAACTCCTGAGCTCAAACGATCCACCCACCTCGGCCTCCCAGAGAGCTAGGATTACAGGCTTGAGCCACCGCGCCCGGCCAACACATCTCCTTATTTCCTAAGATAAATATATCCCATTTTGCATTCACTTTAATAGATAATGAGAGCTTTTCAGTGTTATTAGCGATTTTTAGCACTTTAAACATATTTGCATGACCAAGGCCAGAGAAATGAAAAGGCTACTGACAACATTTGTTGGCTTTAGTTGTTGCTTTTTCTTTTTTTAATATAAATAGAACTCAAATTTTATTTATTGTTTGTCTGGTTGTTTTTTAACAAATCTGTCAAGAATAATACAGGTTACATAGCTGTAACCTTTTTTAAGGAAAATGACATTAAGTTTGCAACAAATATCTGCTGGTGAAAATATATTACTAGCATTTCAAAAATTTAACAAAATATGCTAAACAGCTATCTTTATATGTGTATAAACAAAGTATAAACAACCGGTTTACCCGGTTTTCACTGCACATCAAAGGGGCAGCAAAGTGATAGAGATCGTCTTTGATTTTATATGAGTAATAATAAAATAATAAAAACTAAACTAATTTATACCACACTTTTACAATGCTAAGGGATATTTTGGGAGGAGGATGCTGATGGAATTAGAAACAGGCTCACCTATGACATCATCTACTTTAACACCCTGTTCATTTACTCATATTGCCTTGATACTTTACACTGATTTTTTTTTTCATACAAGATAACAGTATTGTTGCTATAGAATCTATAATTCTTTTATCTTATTTTATTCCCCTAAAGAAATAAGTGTGATTCATTTCCCCTTAGATTTCATAAACACACTTGAAACTCCAGACACAATGGGAGACTGGTTTTCTTTCGGTTTCTGATGCCTTCTGTCTGTAACATCAGATGTTAACAGTTTGTCCTATACATACAGGCCGCCATAGACAGTTGGGTGGTTCGTGCACCTCCTACTTAAAAAACACAAGCAGAAAGTAGGCCTGGACAAGGGCAACCTGCAACTCAATTTCTGCTGCAACCCTATCGCCAGGTAAGCTGGGTTTATTCCTTCACTTTGCTGATATAGTCAGTGAGTTTGCGGATGTTTTCTTTCTGCTGTTGTAGGGCATCCAGGACAAAGCCCATTGGTGTCCTCTTCAATCTTAGTCCTTGCATTTTCTTCTCCAGCTTGTTCCTGAGGTTTCGGAGCCTCAACGATGCGTGGATAAACATCACCATTAAAGGGAAAGTGATGCCAAACACAAAGACCAGGACCGCCCCAAACACGGATATAAGGAAACAGCTGGCCAACATGAGCACCATGACGAACGCCGTGGGGTGTCGCCTCTGCATCCGGCGGAGGATGTGTTCATTGCGGGCGGCCCACGTGAGGCCTGTGCACGCCAGCGCCACCGCGGTTCCTCCAAGGAGCATGTCCAAGGGGCTCAGAAAGCCCACGACGGAAATCAGCATGGCAGCCCCCGCCAGGTAGTTGGTCTGGTAATACAGCAGGTTGCTCACCACGCGGTGGTTCCATCTGGACGTGTCCCTGAAGTCTGGCCAGGCGAAGCGGTCGGGGGCCGGGAAGAAGTCGTCCCAGGCACGGAGTGGGGCGATGTTCAGGTCCATGTTCTCGGTTTGGCCTCTTTGCCCTCCGGAATCCCGCGGTGGTGGCAGTTGTTGCTGTCGTTGACAAGAACTGCCACTTTTATTCTGTGCTCCATCTAATTATTTCTCTTTATTTTTACGGTTTTCTGTTGGAATATAAGAGGAAGTATTCAATGATGTTTACAACTAAAATAAATGCGATCAACTGGTAAAAACAGCCTTATGTAGTGTCTCCAGTGACTTTCTATTAGCCAGGATGGGCTTAAGGCTGGTGACCCCATGGCATGTAGAGCCTTAGTGAAGCCGACAGGGAAGCAATGAATTCAAAACATTGCACTGCAGTGCGGGGCCAGCACCTTCTATACCGTAGAGAAAAGTAGCCTCAGAAAAAGACTATGGCAGATGGCTAGGACATCCCTCATGTCCTCCCACAGCACCCTGTCCTCTAGAATGATGAGCAGTTACCTGGGATTGGAGAGGTGGAAAGGAATTTGCACATTCCCACTAAAGGCAGCTTTACAAACCTACATTTAAAGGACCTTAAGAATTGTGACTTACTGTGATGATTGCTGCTCTAGTCTAATTGGTTGGCCATTAACATTTGCTACCTACTATACTTAAATCGATAATAAGATCTGAAAGAATGGGCCCAAGCCCCTATTTGTCTCTGTGGCTACTATGTTCTGTAAAATGGTTGTTCTGAGTTAGTGCCGTGATTCAAGCATAGCTGACTGTGGTTATAATCCAGCAGCATAGTACAAAAGCATAGGATTGGAGTGACAGAGGGGAATGAAGCGTCACCAGACTCTCTTCACTAACCTTCTTCTTTTCTAAGATGGATTTAGAATCAGACAATCCAAGTAAGAACAGAGTCTTTCTATTAGAGATCAGCAGCCTCCAAAAGACATAACCAAAGAAGTTAGCTCACTGACATGTCAGAGACTTTAGAATGAGTGCAATTCACACAAAAGGATTGGCATCCCATGATCCGGCCTAAAGATAGGAAGCCAAGTCCTATCTTGCCCACTTACTCTGTATGTCCTTAGACAAACTGCTATAGGGACAACAATCTCTGCCTATTTCACAGGACTCTTAAGACAAAGAAAATGTGTGCGGAAGAGAAACTCTTTAAACTGTAAAATATCGTAAAGCCAGAGAGACTGTCATGGACATCATGACCAGGAAGGGGAGGCAGCATTTTGACTATATTCTGTGGAGCCCAACAACTCTGGTGCTCTTGGCTCATTCTTGCCCCACAAACACACAGACTCAGATGGAAGCCTGTGAAAGAGTTAACTAGGTCCAGCCTTCCTTACATGGGGACCTTAATCCCATATCTGGGGAGATTTTTCAGAAAAGGGCCCTTCTAAACATTTGCTTACTTTTCGCATGGCCTCACTATTAAGTCTTCACTACAGATACTGTGGGCCAGGTCCCACATTCCTTTAAATCCTTTCAGCCTCAGAATTATCTAACGTGAAAACCCCCTTGATGGCATCAAAGAGCCACCAGCGTGGGCACTGGCTGGATCTCATCCCTCCCTAGGACAACCAATTCCCCTTTTCCGCAGCCCTCCTCAGCAAGCTTCCGTTAATAAAGAGCTTAGATCTTTCTCTCAGGAACTCCCAAGTTCTCTCTAAATGCTATGATTAGTTTTTTATTATTTAATTATTTTTAAAACTAACTGGGTATATGGTAAACCACATAACCCCAAATCATCTAGCTCCAAAACAATCAGAAATTATGGATCCAGTAAAAAATGTCTCCCTTAAGACATGGCTAAATGCTAGAAGAAAGTAAGGAAAGCCCTTGGGGCCAAAAATAAAGAGGGAACTGAAAAATGAGAGGAATGACTGCATGTGTGGATGCTATAGTCACCCAGGGTGGGAGTCACCAGGCTTAGCCACCTAGAGGCTTGGGTTAGAATGCTCAGGACAGGGCAGGATATGACACTTGGAGCTGCCGAATGTTGGGTGTTGTCATGTTTCCCCGAAAATAAGACCTACCCGTAAAATAAGCCCTAGCAGGATTTCTAAGCATTTGTGCAATATAATAAGCCCTACCCCAAAAATAAGATCTAGTGATGGGTGTGGCTACACAGAGTATCTGCACAACCCATGTATTTGGTCGCAGAGCAGTAAAGAAGACAGGCAGCCCTTCTCATGTGCCCCATGAGAGCTCTATTGCTTGACATGAGAGATTGGGGCCAATGGTTCTAAAGGAAATAGAATTGCAAGAAATTTGGAGGAGGAATTCAAATTGGTGGAGGAATTCGGTGTTTGGAGAGTTATGAGGATGTTCCAGAGGAAGATGACTTAACTATATTTGAATAAATGTAGATTGTTGTACTGTACTTAAAAAACATAACACATCCACTGAAAATAAGCCCGAGGGTGTCTTCTTGAGGAAAAATAAATATAAGACCCTGTCTTATTTTTGAGGAAACACGGTAATTGCAACCTCTAGAAAACCTAGTCCTTGGAAGGGCTATAGTAAGGGTGAAAGAGTGGATCAGGAAATGTATCCTTTGGCTCAGGGAGACAATAAGGATGCTTTTCTGTCTGGCTCAGGGAGACAATAGGATGCTTTTCTGTCTTGGTCTAGGCTCCAGGGGGGGAAGTTTCCCTCGAGAATTTGCAACCATAAGTCTGTCATTACATTGGTTCCAAGAACCCTTAACCTAAGAAGGAAACATAACCCAGATGGGCACGAATACACTTGGACAGCTAACAGAAGCAAATGCACAATCTACTTGTTCCAAAGGATCAGGCTATTGTATTTGAAGATATGTGCTCTCGTGCTCCCCATAAATCTTGTACTCTTCGGTTTCAGTGGTACTAATTCTCTCAACTAATGTTCACAAGATAGTTTCCAGAACCTCCACCATCCTAGTCATTTCCTCCTCTGTTCCAATATGTACATGCTTCATTTAAAATGTGTCCTTTTCCTCCAGTTCAGACATAAAGGTAACACTCCAGAAACTGTCTAAGGTGGAGGATAAAATGGAACCATGATAAAAAAAAATCTAATAATTAGGTAATATAAAATCATATCACTCTAATAATTCATTGATGTAATATCACTGTGATGACACTTTTAGCATACTACTATTGCATACTACTTGTAGCAACTACTATTGAATGTGTTTTATGTGCCAAACACTATGTTCTGTACATGAATTATCTTTTTTCATCCTCATGAGATAGGATCTATTATTATCCCCCTTTTACAGATGAAGAGAAATAGCCTTAGTAGCTTACCCCAGGTTACAGAGCTAGTAATGCCTATCAGCTAGGATTTAAACCCAGGCCTATCTACCTTCCGTGGCCTTGCTTTGAACCACTAATACTCCACTTCCCTTCATATGAGTCCTGGGAAGGCATCTGAAAGTGCAAGTTCCATTTTTAGTAACTGCCACACTCTTGATAGCGTTTACAGTGAACAAAAATCCCTAGGATTCTTAATTCTTTAAAATTTAGGCCGGGAGTGGTGGCTCACACCTATAATCCTGGCACTCTGGGAAGCCAAGGCTGGAGGCTCACTTGAGGTTAGGAGTTTGAGATCAGCCTCGGCAAGAGCAAGACGCGTCTCTACTGAAAATAGAAAGAAATTAGCTGGACAACTAAAAATAGAAAAAATTAGCCGGGCATGGTGGCTCACGCCTGTAGTCCCAGCTACTCGGGAAACTGAGGCAGGAGGATCACTTAAGCCCAGGAGTTTGAGGTTGCTGTGAGCTAGGCTGAGACCATCTCAAAATAAATAAATAAATAAAATTTAAATTGCGGTTATTTTTCCTGAAGGTAGGTTTCCACAGAAGAGGGGGAGGAAGGAGTAGGGAGACACAGAGAGAAAGGGAACAGAAGACCAGCTACAAAGGCAAAGATAAGAGTAAACAGGGGACGCTGGAAATTCCTTCTGCTCATTTCACAGGCTCGTAACAACCAGGCCTGGCAAGTGGCAAGAGCCATTGTGGTCACGCAGCTGGGGAATTCTTCTAGGCCTTAAAAATGTTTTTGTTGCTTTTTATTTCTTACATTTTCTTGAAGGTGATACTGGATGTCTCACAGCCAACAGGTTCTGCCCCGCAGCCGTCTGTCGCGGGACTGCCCTTTGTTTGTCCCCGAGCGGGCGCGCGGGCACAGAGCACTTACGTTTGGGGAGCCTGCCCCCTCGTGGATTCGCGAAATGTTACACGCCAGGCTCCGGAGCTCTCCCTAGTCGGACCTAACGTGTGGAAGCGTTTAAAACGCTGTTCAGATATTTGAGGGAGAGAATAAATAAAATTTCTGGAGACGATTTCCCCGAGATTCTCCTCAAATAAATCCTTGGGTGGATTTTATGGGTTTTTAAATCATACCTGCCAAAAAAGCCTCAAAAAAAATGGTTTAAGGATCCAGAGAGATAACAACAGCAATAATGGTGACTATTGTTTTCAGTGCTTTCCATGTGCCGGGGCTGTGCAAAGTACCCTGTGAACACTGTGTCTTGCAACACTGGGACAAGTTCTACACGTTGTGACTCCCACTTCACAGAAAGGCTTGAGGAAGTGGAGATTTTGATTCCTAGTAAATGACAACTCTCCCAGGAGAAGTAGAAACACGTATGTTAAACTACTACCAGTCTCACACTTTAGTAGAGATAGCAACACCGCCACCCTCACCCACCCAAGCACCCATCGGTTGGGAGTGCCTGAATCTCTTCTTGAACTCCTTCACCCCATCGTTCAGCCACACTGGACTGAACCAGAAATATCAACTGAGCCAGATTAGCTGGGTTCTTTCTCCTGGGAATCTGGAATCAGACCCAAACGAGCCATCGATCTAGGCTGCTTTCAGGGATGGAGGAGGTATAAACTCAGGAGCCTTTTGTGGAGGTTCATCTTCTGCTGGGTTCGTGGAGAAGCAGGTGAAGATGACCAAGAGACAGAGAGAAGAACAAAGGGGTTGCACAGAGAAAAACAGAAAGGACAACTTTCCTATTCCTGAGGCTCCCCTGCTGGTTACACTGATTTGGCCTATTGAAATAGGTCTTTTCTCCTATTTTTTAAAAAAATGTGTATATAGCCAAGTCACATGAGCAATAATATGTACACGTGAACCAAATCTAATATTACAATGGAGTAAGAGCTGAAGTTAATATGGCACATTGAATGATGTGCATAATTTTTATTGTACTGCATAGCAATTAGGCTCAAATAGGGAGCAATTAATGAAAATGACTGTAATTATTATCATGTCAACAAAGCCAAGCCAAGCAATTTCAGAGTCAGCTGTAGGGAGGAAAAATTCGAGACAGTAGGAAGCCACTCTGGGGTTCCTCTAAAGGACCTCAGATTTAAAAACCAGGAGATCAAGTCCTTCCCTTGGCCCCCCTCTCTAGCAACCAGAGTCCAGGAGGCCCTCGAGGTCCCAGCTAACGGGTGTGTGAGCCTCTACTTGCTCTTCCTGCCCTCCCTGCCCCGCCTCTTGCCTGCTGCATGTCCAAAGAGGAGGAACCCTGAGACTGAGGGGCAATGGCGGTGCTGAGTCTGCCTGGGGGCTCCTTCCCTCAACATTGGATTGGCCAGATCCAGAGCACAGAGAATTTGAAACTGTTTTAGGAAACAAACCGCCAGCCTCCTTTCTGTGGCGTTCTGCCCTGTAGGTCTATGTCTGCCATTGTCGAAAAACATCATCAACGTGGTCCCAGAATAGCTTACCTGCGATCTGTATTAAGGACCAAGATGGAATCCCCCTGGCAATAAAATGTGTGACATTGCCTGGCTTTGCTCTCTGTGCAGACACCTGAGCAACTGCGACAGGGAGCGAAAGCAAGGAGGGGGTTCCCATCAAATACCATCATGTCAATCTCCTCCCCACCCCCCCACAAGACTAACAAGGAACACTCAGAACAGTTGCTCAAAGCCAGAATCCTAGAGTCCTGGAACTAGTGTGCCTTAAAGTAGCCAGGACTTAGAAAAAAATTCAGTGACTGGAAGTATTCCATTTTCCTCCTTTCACATGTCATTAAATCCATGCCCCAGTCTGAACTTTGACCAATTAGAGGTGCATTTGTGTCCATAAGCAAATGTACCTCAGATGTTTTACATGTATTACTTCCAATGTTTCTTTCATAATTAGCTGTAATCCTGGCATGGGAGCAATGGGATTATTACCAGAGAACCAAGAAAGGTTGTTTTGGAGTCATTCAGTAATTCAGTGTACATTATTAACTACCATGTGTCAGGCACTGTGTTCTGCACTGAGCAAAAAGATTGCAAAATACAGTCTCTCTTTTTTTTTTTTTTTCGGAGATAGGATCTGGCTCTTTTGCCCAGGCTAGAGTGCAGTGGCGAGATCATAGCTTACTGCACCCTTGAACTCCTGGCCTTGGGCCATCCTCTTGCCTCTGCCTCCTGAGTAGTTGGGACTACAGGTGCATTCAAGGGTTTCTACTCTTCAGGAACTTAATGAGTCAGGCCCTCACCATTATAGCGTGATGACTTAAGGGAGCAGGAAAAAAGAGGCTATTGCTTCTATCTTGGAACATTTTAATAACCTCTCAACATTTTACATAGATAAAGCTGGGTTAGAATAAATAATAAGAGGTATCTAAGAGAGACAGGGTGGGGGTGGGAGCGGGAAGAAAATTGTAGGAAAGGGGAGAGTTGTTATCTCGGAGCTAGAGATGGCTTAGTACTTGTGCCTGCACGGGCTGTTTTTAAACACTGTCTGAATCATCCTTCCCCTCCGCCGTCTCCTCCCCCCTCTTGCTGAGTCACCCAGAATGCCATTTCTCACCCTGAAAGGAGAAAGAGGAAAGGATGTAATTGTATAGATTCTCTACAAGCTGCTAGGGTACATTTGCACATTTCATCTGTACAGACCACTGTGCAATAGCTGGAAGCCGTTTTGTGTAAAGATGGGGAAACTGAGGTACGAAGGGGCAGCATGACTTTTCCCCCCCTGACACGGCTGGGAAGAGGCAGTGCCAGCATTCCTCATATCCTTCACGCACACACTAATATTTCCTCTTGACCAGTACAGTCTTTCTCTAGCCGGTAGTGACTTCTGGAAAGTTTCTAGGTACAAAACTTTCTCCTGCATCTGGGAAGCCAAAAACTCTTGAGTGTAGTCTTGTTCTGCCCAGCAATGTGTTCGTATTTCGCCACACACTCAGGAGACCCCCTGCTGTGTGAATCACTAGGAATGTGAGAACGCGTTGAGTTCATTCAACCCTACTCTCCGGGGAGGATAAAAGTGAAACTCCTTTATTCAGATGAACATTGATCCTATTCCTAAAAACCACTCGGGAGGAGAAGTGCGACAGATTAGACTGCTCAAACCCTGGGACCGTCATCTGCTGTGAATGGATTGACGGACCCACGGTTATTTCAAGCTCAGAACCCTAATCACGAGAACACACCGCTCCCCTTACTTTGGGGTGCTTTGATCTTAGTCGCCCCTTCTCCAAGCTCTCCCCAGGAGCTCAGCCCCCTTACTTGAAATTCCCAGCCCCTGACTTTCTGCAACAGTATCCGGACTTCATGCCCGGAGATATTTTCCCCCTCCCTGGTCATGCTGCATTTTTTTTCTTCCTTGAAAACATTGCTGAACCTGACCTGTCTCAGAGAACAAGCTGTGCAGGGAGGAACAGAAACCCAGGACAGAGATGAATTGTGTTCAAGGTCATTTTCTTTGTCTATAAAATGGGATGAATATAAGTAACAAAACGTACCCCACTGGGCTTATGCTCCAGAGCACTGGCGACCTCTCATTTCTTAGAAGCAGCCCCTCCTACCACAGGGCTCTTGCAAAAGCCGGTCCCTCCACCTGGAACATAGGGGTAAATGCCCTTTCTTCCGGAATGAATCCGGTGGTCGCTTCCACAGAGACTAGTCCAAACGTCCCTTTCATGCCACTATGTACTTCACCTTCAGGGCGTTGATCACAGTTCTACATTTATTAATATGTTGTTTTGTGAGCTGATTTAATTAACAGCAGTCTTCTATAATCCACATGCTCTGTGAAAACAGACACATCTGTTTTCTCTCACCAATTCATCTCCAGCACCCAACACTCAATAGATATTCGTGGAATAAATGAATGAATGTAAATGATTGAATAATAGCTCTGAAAATGAAGGAGACTATGCAGGTCCATCCTTTGTCACTGTGCTGTTGTTATTAATGATACTATCTTCTCCCAAGGCGGCTTTCGTAATAGCAATACCAACTGTAAGGATCACAAGGCCTGCAGCGGAGTAAGGTAGATGAAGGTTGCTTGTGAATTACAAAGCACTAGACAAATATTAGCATTTTGTGATCATTGATGTCTCTTAGTTCTTTTTCCTGCAACACCTTGGTGATCCATGCGTAGCCACGGGTTAGTTCCCAGTTATAAGTGAGAACATGCAGTATTTGTTTTAACATTCCTGAGTTAGTTCACTTAGGATAAGGGCTTCCAGTTCCATCCGAGTTCCTGCTGACGACATTATTTCATTCTTTTTTATGAACAGCAGCTCTCATTGTCACAGAACAGGCTTTGTCACAAGGGAGAGTGTAGCAGGGGCTTTTGAGACCATGCAGGGCTGGGGAAACTGAGTCTGAGTGGCGGCTCATTTTATGGGTCAATTTGACTGGGCCACGGGGTGCCCAGATAGTTGCTCAAGCATAATTCTAGGTATTTCTGTGAGGGCGTTTGTGGCTGACTTTGACATTTAAATTGGTAGACTGAGGCAAACAGAGGGTCCTTCCTAATGTGGGTGGGCTTCATACAATCAGTTAAAGGCTTGAATAGAACAAAAGGGGCTGACCCTACCCCGAGTAAGAGAGAATTCTTCCTGCCTGAATGCCTTTGAACTGGGACATCAGCTTTCTTCCTGGCTTTGCACTTGAACTGGAACATCACCTCTTCCTGAGTCTCAAGCCTGCCGCCTTTTGACAGGAACAACACCATGCACTCTCATGCTTCTCAGAGGTCTTCAGACTTGGACAGGAACTAGATTGTCGGCTCTCTTGAGTATCTAACTTGCTGACACACCCTGCAGATCATAAGACTTGACTGCCTCCATGATCATGTGACCCATTTCTTTATAATAATAATTATTATACACATATATCATTTGGGCAGTCCAAGCACAGTGCCCAAAAGTCTGCAGCAAGCACCTGAGAAAGGTTTAGGCAACCGTCAGCATCAGCATATGGCCTTGTAGGTGCAGCATGATCACAAATGGAGTCAGGCACAGCTATATCCAGTGATTTCTAAGGTTTCAGTAAACCACAGTGGGACTCTTACCAGGGTTTGAAGCCACAGGGACTTTAGAGGAAATGGTTAATGGTAGATTAGAGATGGCCTCAAACTCTGACAACCCTCTCATCTACATCCCCTCCCCTTGAAACTGGGGCTCAATCTGTGACTGATTTGACCAACAGGAGTGATGTTGTGCCAGTTTCTGAGCCCAGGCCTTCTGAGACTAGCAACTTCCAAATCCTGTCCCTTGGAAGATTCACTCTGAGGAAGCCAAGGGCCATGTGAGAAATTCAGGCCCCACAGCAGGAGGTGAGCGTGGTGGAGCCAGCAAAGCTTTATTTGTATTCATAGCCGCTCCCCATCACTCGCATCACTGCCTAAGCTCTTCCCCCACCCGCCCGTGGAAAAGCCGTCTTCCGTGAAATCGGTCCCTGGTGCCCTAAAGGTTGTGGATTACTGGTGTAGAGGAAAGATTGGGGGAAACAATGCAAGAGTTGTGAGGTCCAATAAGTTTATTAAAATAAGTTACTCATCTTTATAAGACTTGGAATGTTTATATATTACTAATAATTCTTTTAATTATTACCAGTTTATTGAAGGTAAGATTACCTTCAATTACCAATTACCAGTTTATTGAAGGTAAGAATTTTGCCTGCTCTCTCTTTATTTCTTTCACAAGGTACAGTGCCTATGGTAAGGGTTTAATGTGATTTTGTTACCCAAAATCCAACTTTGTTTTGCCCTTTCCGAGCACCCCTCTGCTTCTGAAAATCATAGGAGTGTGTGAGACATGAAATAGGATTATAGACTACTGAGATCTCGAGGGACCAAGTTATTTGTATGAAGTAGGAAGGGAGAAAGGCTAGTTTAGTTCAGAGTATTAAACAGAACTGAGAAAAAAACAAAACAAGTTTCTGTGTAGTAGCCTGGATTGTTTACTAATCTACTGCAGTCATTTTCATAAAATTTTTAATTACAGCAAGACACATGTTCAAAAACACTTAAAAATAATACAAAATAAGCCAATCCAAGATTCCAGATCTAGTGCATGCCAGTTCTGTGAGAAGTTTGTTTTTTGTTTTGTTTTGTTTTTCCTTGTTTTGTTACCAACCAAGTTGAAAATATAGAAAGGAGCTTGCCAAATTTAAACTATTAGAACTCCTTAGAAAAAGAAATGAAACCATGCATATCCCATCACTTAGGAAATTATTTTCTTTATGTCCAACATAAAAGCTCTGTAGATTCAGAAGTAATTCTCCTTTATTCTTGTGTGAATATACCTTTCCACCAAGGACTATGGCCTAGTTGTTTCAAGTGAGTGAATCTTACTGTGTTCACTAGACCAACAGATTCACAAGGTTAGGTTCTATGTACATGTATTAACTTTTAAAATATTCATCACATGATCCAGTAGAGTAAGAGACACTATAATAACTTTATGAATGTGTTTGAATTAACTCAATTTCAAGGAACTCTTTTATAAATCACTGATGAGTGTGATGTAACTACACTTTCAAGATAATAAAAATTTACCTTACCATAGTACTTAATATACACTTTTCAAGAGTAATTTTTCTCTTAATTATTTTGAGCCCCAAATCTACATATAATAGGGCTTAATAATATTTCTTGCATTGAACAATATTAACATTCTCCTTGGTTAACTGAAATTACTGCAATCACTGGGGCTTATAAAACTCCACTAAAAACTGTGCTCATCTCTTTTTTTCAGTCAGATAAATAAGCAATAGTATTTTTTTTTTTTTTCGGAGACAGGGTCTCACTCTGTCACCCAAGCTGGAGTTCAGTAGCTTGATCATAATTAGGCAATAGTATTTGACAATACTTTCAAATACAGATAGGCTCCACAATAGTTCAGCTACCTCTCCTTGGCAGTAATTGCATGAATTTAAAAAAATTCTGTGTATTATACATGTGACAAAAAGGGAAGTTGAGGAAAACTGGAAAATATTCTTTGGAATCAACTCTACAGTTTCTTAACAACTAACAAATGTACATTAGAAATTAAGTTTCTCTCCTCAGCAATGATTATATACTTAAAGATTCCTAAGGTAGAGAAAGTCACTGAAAAGAATTTAATTTAAATATTTTAAACCATTTTATTAATTCAGGTCCATGGATCCTACAGATCAGGAATTCAGAAAGGACTCAGCGGAGATGGCTTGTCCCCTCTTCACAATGTCTGGAGCCTCAACTGGGAAGACTCTACTAACCAGGAGCTGGAACCGCCTACAAGCTTCTTCACTCTCATGTCTGGTATCTGGGCCAACGTAACATGAAGGCTGAGCTCACCGGAGGCTCTCATCAGAGAGCCTCCATAGGGCCTCTCAGCGTGGCGAGGGCTTCCTCATAGCATGGCTGTCTCTGAGTGTTCGGGATTCTTACATGGCCCCTGAGGGCTCCAACAGTGTGAGTTTGGTGAACAAGACAAAAGCTGTATGACTTTCTTTTATGATGTAGCTCAGAGGTCACATAGTGCCACTTCTGTCATACCTTTTGTTCAAAGCAGTCATGAGCCCACTAAGATTCAAGGAGTTGGGACATATGCCTCACCTCTTGATGAGAAGAAGGTCAAAGTATTTGACCTGCTTAAAAACCCCCATAACCATACATTTAACCTCTCCTCACTTACTGGAAACATTTACATATCTCGTCGTCTACCACCTGTATTAGTTAGGGCTCTCCAGAGAAAGAGAGCCAATAGCATGTGTACATATATAGAAAGAGATTTAGTGTAAGGCATTGGCTTATACAATTATGGAGGTTGGCCAGTCCAAATCTGGGATGGCCTGGCAGGTTGGTGACCCAGGAGGGCTTATGTTCCGATAGAACCAGGAAGAGTGGATGTTGCAGATGAAGCTCAAACACAGTCTGCTGGAGAATCCCCTCTTGCTCAGAGAGGCTGTTCTTTTTGTTCTATTCAGGCCTCCAGCTTATTGGATGAAGCCCACCCATGTGGAGTGGAGAGGCAATCTGCTTTAATCAAAGTCCACTGATTTAAATGTTGGTCTCATCCAAAAACCCTTACAGAAACAACTAGAAGAATGTTTGACCAAATATCTGGGCACCCCATGGCCCAACCAAGTTGACACATAAAATTATCACTGCACCACCCCTATACCACATTCCCAGTTTAAAAAAAAAAAAAACCTTAAAATTTATTTTATTTTATTGCCATATAATTTGTATATTAAGTGTCTGTCTTCTTTTTTGATACCTACCTTTCTGGTTTCATCAGAGCTTAGAGTTATTCTCCCTAAATTTCTATCTGGAGTCACATTTAATTGATCCTATAATTTTCAGTTCCTTAAAAGGCTCACAGAAGTAAATCTGCTTTATGCTAGAATTATGTAATACACAAGTGTAGGCTAATAACCTCTGTGGTCTCCAGGGTTAAATCATCAGACAGCAGCTGACATGGTATCTCCATTCTGGTCCTAATGCAGATCCTCATTCATAGTAGTTATCCTGCTTCTGCAACTTCAACTCCCATTATCCTCATCTATATTCCATTCTGCTTTCTGCTGGACTGTTTTGTGCTTCCCTTGAATTAATATTCATTGTAGAGAGCTCTCGGTCAATAATTAAACAAAGTTCAAGCCATAAAATTCAGGCATTCTGCTTCAACTGCACAAAGTTCATTATCTGTGTTTAAGTCACTCGCTCTACTTCCGTTTCTAGTAGTTACTACAGAAAACATGCAATGCAAGAAGTGCAGAAGAGGAGACTCTCCTATGTGGTCATCTACAAACGGTGAACAGGGCCTCAGATGAAGGCTTCTGTTAGGATTTCTTGAAGTCACAGCAATATTATGGACATCTATGGCCTTAGGTAAGGGAATCTACTGATCTAAGTGGTACCTGGAAAACTCTCCTTTTAAGCGAAACCCTATCCCTTCTCTCGTAAAAGACTTTACTCAAAGGGGATACTTGTCCCTAGAGATGAGTTAGAGGAGTTTGTCCTGTAGCACCTGCTTTGGAATCCCTTGAGCTACATTCCTGGGCCCCATCTCTCCCAAATGAATCACACTCTAGCTGAAGGGGTTACTTCAGGCATTTGCATCTTTTTTTTTTAATTGTGGTAAAGTATACATAACATAAAATTTACCATTTTAATTTTTAAGTGCACAATTCAGTAGCATTGGGTACATTCACATTGTTGTGAAACCATCACCATCACTCCTTGCCAGAACTTTTTCATCATTCTGAACAAAAACTTCATATCCATTCAGTATTGGGTTTCCACTCTCTCAAGCCCCTGGTAGCCTCTATTCTACTTTCTGTATCTATGAATTTGACTATTCTAGGTACCTCCTATAACTGGCATCATACAGTATTTGTCCTTTTATGTCTGGCTTATTTCACTTAGCATACAAGTTTTATCCAAATTGTAGCATGTGTCAAACTTTTCTTCCTTTCATACCTAAAAATAAGGCCATATATGACAAATCTATGGCTCACATCATACTGAATAGGGAAAAATGGAGGCTTTTCTTCTAAAGACTGAACAAGACAAGGATGCTCACTTTTACCACTTTTATTCAACTTAGTACTATAAGTCCTTGCCAGAACAATTAGGCAAGAGAAAGAAATAAAGTGCATCCATATTGGAAAGGAAGAAGTCAAATTAGCCTTGTTCAAAGATGACATAATCTTATACCTAGAAAAACTTTAGGGACTCTACCAATAAATCCTTAGAACTGATAAACAAATTCAGTAAAGTTGCAGGATACAAAATTAACATACAAAAAACAGTAGCATTTATATACACCAACAGCAAGCAATCTGAAAAAAGAAAGCAAGAAAGCAATCCCATTTACAATAGCTACAGAAAATATAAAATACCTGGCAATCAATCTAACCAAAGAAGTAAAAGATCTATACAAGGAAAACTATAAAACTCTGATGAAAGAAATAAAAGGGGACACAAATAAAATGGAAATATATTTCATGCTCATGGATTGGAAGAATTAACATTGTTAAAATGACAATACTACTCAAAGCAATTTACAGATTCAATGCAATTCCTATCAAAATGTCAATGACACTCTTCATTGAAGTAGAAATAAAAATTCTAAAAATTATATGGAATCACAAAAGACCCTGAATAGCCAAAATAATCCTGAGCAGAAAGGAAAAAACTGGTGGCATCACATTACCTGACTTCAAAATTTACTGAAAACTATAGCAACCAAAACAGCATGGTATTGGCATGAAAACAGGCACATAGACCAAATGGAGCAGAATAGAGAACTGAGATTTAAATCCAAGCATTTACAATCATCTCAACTTTCACAAAGGTGCCAGGAATACACAGGGGGGAAAGAACAAACTTTTCAATAAATGGTGGCGGGAAAACTGAGGAACTATATATAAAAGTGTGAAACTAGATCCCTATCTCTCACCCTGCACAAAAGTCAAATCAAAATAAATTAAGACTTAAATTTAAGATCTAAAACTTTGACACGACTAGGGGGAAAAAAAAAACACTGGGGAAATGCTCCAGGACATTGGGCTAGGCAAAGAATTTTTTGTATGCTAATACCTCGAATGCACAGGCAACCAAAGCAGAAATAGACAATTGAGATCACATCAAGCTAAAAAATTTCTGTACAGCAAAGGAAACAATCAATAAAGTGAAGAGACACCCCACAGAATGCAAGAAAATATTTGCAAACTATCCATCTGACAAGAGATTAATAACCAGAACATTTAACAATAGCAAAAAACCAATCCAATTGAAAATAGGTGAAAGAGC